>VZTX01001057.1:0-38155 GCA_013400915.1 Pardalotus punctatus | reverse complement strand
AAAAATAAAAATAATAGAAAAACATGGAAGACACAATCCCATCTTTTTTTCAGGGGTTAATTTCACAGAATTACCCACAGAATCAACCAGGTTGAAAGGACCTTTGAGATCATCGAGTCCAACCTGTATTTCTTTACACCGCTCCCTAGTGAGGGATCGCTTTGGACCAGGACAGGCTCACAGGAGTTGTTCTGGTGAAAAGCAGAGCCATCTCTGTGCATGGGATGCCTCTGGATAGCCGAGGTGGCTGCCAGCAGCGCTGCAGCTGTGTAAGGAAAGAAGAGATATTAGAAATTAAAGTCAGCAGACCAAGAGGGAGTTCAGCTAATTCTTCTTCTTGGTGCAAGTTCTCCATTTCCCATCTCAAATTTTCCTATGTAATCCTGATGTATGGATATAGATTTTCCATTCTTTTTTTTTTCCTTTGAAACAGAGCAAGGCTTGGATTCCAGCTAAAGTTGTGTTCTTATTTCATATGAAATTGTAGTGTTTAGGTTTTGACTGTGTAATAAACTTTTCTTGCAGAATCACCAATTTGCAATCAGCATTTTCTCTGCCTACAGTTTCTTTTCTAATCAATTTTGCTTGTAATTTTTCTCACCTTCTGAAAATCATTGCTGTTGAAACAGCAAATATTACTTATTACTTAGTTACGGTCCTCTGTTTGCCCATACTGAGCATTTCTCATCTTCCTGCAGTGTTATCTTGCTGGATCCTGTCATACTCACCTCTTCTCCACAACCTTCATCCTCAACAGCATTATTTTGAAATTTAGAGCTCTGTTATTCTTGGTATGATTTTGAACAACCAAGTGGATCAACTTTCATGAAGTTGTCAATTTTTATGTTTCAGTTCGCCTCCAAGGTCAATTTATTTTCAATGTTTTCCAAACAAATCACTTGGGTTGTTTAAAAACTTGCTCTAGTGAAGTCGTTTTGTGAAGAGTTTCAAAAGTTTGGCATATCTTCAGGAATCAGATTTTCTTTGAAACAAAATTACAAGAGCTCTGTTAGAAATAGAAATTCTGACTCTTATCCAAATCTAATTCTACCTGTGCATTAAAAAAAAAAAAAAAAGGAAAATGAGTGGAATGATTAAAAAAAAAATCTGTTCATGAAGGTCAATGCAAAATTGAAGAGGAAAGGAAAAACAAATTTGTAAGAAATGCTGTAAATATTTGAAGGCAAATCACAACAACCACAACAGTAGAAATTAAAGTCATATCTATTGAACACAGTCCAAAAAAAAAGGGGTTGAAAAGGGAGTTGGGAACAAAATGTGGAGAATATAAATAAAATACTACAGAAAAACGTGTTAAAAAAATATAAGGACCAGGTAGCGGCTGTGGGAAAGCTCAGAGTGATGCCAGGAGCAGTGGAGCAAATGGAAATGCAACCCCCAGGCCCTGGAGGGGGAAGGACACCCAGTTAATGCCTGTAAGCCCTCGAGTTAAACAAGAAAGGCAACAGCTTACTGGAGATAAAAATACACAGGAAAAATCTGTGTCAAACATAGAACAAGGTGGCCACTGGTGTGTGAGGAGAGAATATCTAAACACAGCCTCAACTCCTGGGAAAACGGGCAGAGAAATCCCGGAGTGGAAACCAAAATCACTCAATGCAAAAGCTGTGAACTCACAGCAACAGCCAGAGGGTGTTTCCAAATAGACCTTGGGTGAAAATTAACGGGATCCAAGAGGTTACAATCAAATCAGGCCTTTGGGGAAAGTCCAAACTTTTAGAAAGGCAAAGATGGAGCTGAAAGTTTGGGCAAAGATGGTGGAGATGTTTTGGCCCACCAGAAACCTCTCAGGTAGACATGGGAAACACAAGTGAGTGAATTTATTTGAGGAATGATGGCATTTTATGGCTAAAAGGGAATAGGGGCAGAATCCTCTTCAGTCCCCCAAAACCAACCAGTTTGCTGCAACCATATCGGAGCAAAGGAGAACTCACAGATTTGGGAGTGCTGGCATCAGAAACAATCCCAGAAACAGGGAATGCTCTCTGCACAAGTGCTCTGATGGGGAAAGGAGCTCTCCTCATCCTCTGAACTGAGCCTCAGTGGTCCAGACAAGCAGGAAAGGACCCAAAGAGCGGCAGAAGTGCCACTGGTGGAAGGGGTGTCCTGGTGGAAGTGTCCGTGTCCAGCAGGACAGTGGCTTTGTGGGTCTCTGCTCAGAAAATGGCACACTGCCATTTCTCAGGGGTCACTGCAGGACAGGGAGGGCAGGGACTGCCCCCAGCCTTTCAGAACCACTGGGTCAGAGAGAAATTGGTCCCTCAGTTGACACCTGCAGTGGTTGGGAGGGAAACTTTCCACTCCTGCCTGTGCTGGCGGAGAGCAGAACCTCCTGGGACACTCCAGTTTTGGGCTCAGTAGCTCCTTCAAAACACCTGGGATTAGCCAAGCAGGGATGCCAGGCTGAATAACAAAGGATTAACTTCAGAGGAATTCAGTGATCCTTAGTCTGCCCACAGGGATGCAGTAAAGGGAATATTATTTGCCCCAGGCAGCAGAGTGAGTTAATAGCAGAGGCAAAAGGGAGGCAGCCCCGGTTCCTGTCCCTACCCAGGCACCAGCTGGAACTTTTCTGCCTTAAACCTCTCCATAATCCTGAAGAATCTTGGTTTCCAACCTCATCTCCCATCTGGAGCCCATTTAGGAGGTGGAAGGGGAGGACTGGTTAAGAAAATTTTTAAAACACTCTCCAGCTTTTTACAGAGGGAGTGATGGCTTTGAGAAAAGGCTGTTTGTTCCTGCTCGTCCACTCTGATTTTAACCAGGAGGACAGGGATTGTTTGGGCTTTCCAGGTTGAAGACACAGCAGGTGAGTAACGTATGGAAAGATTTATGAATATGGAAGTGCTAGTTCAGTTATTGTTGCCAGGATGTCAGGGGAGGCTTTAAAATGAAGCATAGTGAAATAAGGAGGTGGGATATGGTAACTTCTTTGTGCTCCCTTTTCCTATCCTGAGGCTTCCCACTAAGTGATGACTTTGTATAATTAAAATGAACAAAGTAAGTGGCAGCAATCCATCTTCACAATCACAGCGTTTTCTCCTTCCCTTTGTTGAAGTGCTTTGTTCATCTCAAATTGGTTAAAAAAAAAAAAAAAGAAGTAAAAAAATAAATAATAAAAAATACAGAAATAGAAGTTGAATGGGAGCCTGCAGGGGCTGTATTTTTAGCAGCTCATCAGTTTGCAGAGAAGCTCAGAGGTTGCAGATTCTAATTGCCAACCTGGAATGTGGAAAGCAGGACAACTGAAAGAGTGTTTGTGTTGTGGAGAGAGTGATGATTTCAAAGCAGGGAAGGAAGAGATAATTGGCACCTTTGCTATGTACAAAATGTGGTGGGACACCGTGTGGTGAGGCCATCTGGCCAGAGTTTGGGCCACGAGAGCCTGGTGAAAGGCTCTTGTGGAATCCAACTGCAGGAGGGATTTTGCCTCTTCCCTGGCTGGAGCTGGGAGTGTTTATGCGGCCGCTCTGGGGAGGCTGGATTGGGATATTTGCAGATGGAGCGTGTCAGATCCAGCTGAGATACTGGCTGGGAGGAGGAAGTGAGCAAGTAGGAAATGACAGAACAGATCTCTGACAAGAAGGTGGAACAGAGGGTGATCCCTGAGCACACATCCAGGAGCCAGGGCGCTACAGAAGGGCGAGGTGCGAGCTCCTACAGCCTTAAAACATTCATGAGGTTCAGTCCAGCCCTGGACTTATGCCCAGCAATGTCCATCCACAGCAGATTGCTGTGAGAGGAGCTGATTGACTTGCTCTGCTGGTGTCCTTCCCCAGCAGAGCCAGGATCCCCGTGGGATCCCAGAGCTTTGCCCAGGACAGAGGAGGAGGCGCTCGGGCGATCCATGCTGACATGGACCTGGTTCCTTGCTGTCCTCCCCCGTTCTGCTGCACGCCCCCGACTTTGGCTGTCATGATTTGCAGCTCTGGGTCCTGAAATGGATGTCCTGGAAGTGCTGAGTGTACTGACAGCTCAGCTGATGGCTGTGGGATGCTGGAGCTCGTGGCTTGGAGTACGGGAGAAGGCTGCCTTGCGTTTGCGTGGCGGAGGAGCTTGGCAGGTTTTTGGCTTGCTTTCCTGATAGACTATTTTCATCTCCCCTGTCCTACTTCCTTCCACACAGGCCTCATTTCCCCCCAGGGACTATAACTAAACTCTTGTCTGTAATTCCAATTGGTTCATCAGCTCTTTGGAGCATTTCCAGGCACACAGCAGAAGAGGATCACATGGGTAGCCCATCTGATGCCATGTACATAAAAAATAAGCTCTGTACAGACTGGACTGTGCTAAACAGGCCCTGTTATGGCTGCAGGTTTGCTCTCAGGACTTTGGCACCCACTTTGTCACAGGCAGACAAATAACACTGCAAAATCCACCTTCTTCTGCAAGGAAAACCCAGTCCTATCACAAACAAAGCCAGAAGTGTCTGGCTGAGAGGGCATCATGGGTAGCTGCTAATTTGCTGAGGTAATGAGTTAGGGGGAGAGAAGTAGGACAGAAAAATCCAAAAACATGGGTAAAACCATATGCAAGCAGCGCTGCAAGGACAGGACTTGAGGGGGAAATGGAGAAAAGCGGGGCCATGGCTGACTGCAAATCACATCTGATGTGCAGAGCGCCGAGCGGAGCTGGGAAGGTCAGCCTTCCATATGCATGAGCTCGCTCATCTCCGTGCTGGTTCCCCCCCAGGTGGATGCTCCTGCTCTCCCTGTCCCTGTCCCTTGGACTGCGGCACAAAAGGAGGGACTCGAGGCAGCCTGCAGAGCTCAGCGGTGTGGGGACACCCTTGATCCCTGGGAGGGGATGATGGAGCCCCTCCAGCCCACACTCTGCACCCTCTTTCTCCCAGCAAAGCTGTGGGAGCACAACCTTGACTCTGGCCTTTGGGATGCTCCCGACACGGATTAGTCACGCTGCCGTGGCTCGGCTGCCTGCAGGGCTGTCACTTTGTTCTTCTTCAAGGAAGAGCCAGTGGGCTGAGGAGGCTCCAGTTCCATCTGCCAGCAAAACCCGGAGCTGGGAAAGAGCAGCAGCAAAGGGGGGGAGGTGCTGGAAGGGGGGAGCAGTGGATTCCCTCGATAATTAGGATGGCTGCATCATCACTTATGCAAATAGGAGGAAGAAGGATGCTTTCTGCAGCAGGCTGAGTGGAGGAGAGAGCAGAAAGATGGAGCTCTTCTCCATGAAAGAAAGTACCTGGCCTGAATAAAGCATGTGTGGTCACTTCTGTGCTATTCTCCTCTCCAGAAAAGGCAAAATCAGGACCCTTCAGGACAAGCAATTCCTGGTTGGAGTTTGGCTGCTGTCCTGGGTTGCACACTCATGCAAACCAACAGAAGGAGCCTTGGGCAAAAGCAAGCAAATTTTTTGTCTGGTCCTCAATCCCTCTCCATGTCACAGGGGTGTGTCTCTGTCCCAGCATTTTGACAGGTTCGTGTCCATCCATCGACTTCCAGGTTTGCTCAGAGGGCTCTGGTTTGGTGGGAATGCGGGGAGTGGAGTTGGGTGCAGCTGAGCCCTGCTGGGGTTCACAGCCTGAGCTGTCCCCAGGCTGCAGGACAGTTTCTCTTCCCTCTCTCTCTCCTGGTGCCTGGAGGAGGTGGCTCTGTCACCCTCAGTGGGAAGGGAGTTGAGCAACATTGTCATCTCACACCACCACCATCTTCCTGTGTCTGACACCAGCACAGATGTGTTTGCACTCACTGTTTTCCACTTGTGCTCGTTCAGCTTGGCAGGACAGCTGCTGCCTTCCTGCTGCAGAGCAGCAATTCCAAGGAAAGCTGCTCAGCTGTGGCTGCCCTCTCCCTCCACACTGCTGGGCTGCCGTGCAATGCGGGAGCAGGCGTTTATCAAATTGAAAATGTGGGATTCATTGCTTCCTTGCCAGGACGTAGAATGGGACAGAGGCTGAAAAAGCTCATGGCGACTCTTGGGGGTGTCCTGTGCAGCGGCAGGAGTTGGACTCGGTGGTTCTTGTGGGTCCCTTCCAGCTGAGGATATTCTGTGACAAGCCAGCGATATGAAAGCAGCAGCAGATTGTCACCTTCTGCCCATTTCTGCACTGTTTAACAGGTGGAGTCCTGCGCAAAATGGTCCAGAAAGAGAACTGTAATACCAGAGAGACAAGGAGGGGATCCTGGCAATGCCTCATCCTTGCACATCCCAGGCTCACAGCAGTAGCTGATGTCCGAGTTTGGACTATCAGCAGCATTTGGATGGGTATGAACCAAGCTGCTCTATTTCCAAAATGCAAAAAACCTCATAATAATAGCACAGTTCTTGCTGCCTTGGCGCTGCTCTCTCTGTACAAGAGCAGGGTGTGATGATAGAGCTGGACTTGAGCAGGAGATCCACGGCTCTGACTGCTCACAGGGAGACAGGGACACCTTGGTGAGGCTCCAGAGCTCTTCCCTGAGCCTGTGGGAACTGTCGGGATGGTGGGAAAATTCTGAATTCCAGATGATGCTCAAAGTAACATCAACCTGGCATTTTGGACATCTCCAAACAATCCAGAAAGTTCCTTTTCTAAGGATGTACCTTCGCTGTATCCTAATAGAATCACACTACTTCTCTCTGCTTTACAGGAGCAGGGAATTCTCCCAGCTCTGGTTTATTGCCAGTTGAGCAGCCTAATCAAAAAACATTGTCTTGTTTGCAGGCTTGACAGGTTTTAATGCAGGGCAAAGCTAAACAAACAAGTGGAAGGGGAAGGCACGGCAAAATCAGTGCTGCCAACTAACTAACAGGGGATCTCGTCAGGACTCATACATCTCCAGCAATTTCCCAATCTCAGTGGAACCCTGCCTGCTGAATGAAGAATATCTCCTCATCCCAGACCAATTAAGCCATACCAAGTCACTTTTTTTTTTGTATTCACCCTCCAACACAGATAGGCAGATACATTAATGATCTCTCAACCCTTCTCCTTTTGTTGCTGACAAAGAAGGATCAGCTGTCCTCTTGCTGTTCCCAAAAGGGGAGTCTGATGGGACTGACATGAGGGCAGGAAAATCCTGGGTGATGCTGTACCCATAGCTAAGCTTTATGTGCCACAAAATGGCACAGCTGAACCAGGAATCCTGGCACTGCAGCAGCCTGGCCTGCTCTCCTTCTCTCAGGCTGTCAGGCATAAAGTGAAATTTGTGCAAATTATGGTTCCTCTACTCTAGGCTGGGCTGATTCAGTTGTACTCAGGCAGTGTCAGCCAGTAGCTGATTTAGGCTTATTCCAGTCTTGGGCAAATTCAAGTGTGAGCTGAAGACATGTCTGAGCAGGAAAACAGTTCCTCTGGCAACACTCCTGAGCACACCACGAGCTGATGTTCCTCCTTTAGTGTGGTGTAGCAAAGGCACATTAAGGCTGGGTGGATTCTGTTCACACCAGAGACTTTTCCTACAAATGAGGAATTCATGGCTGGAGCAAATGAGTGTTTGTGGGTTGCTTCCTGCCTCCTGCCCCCCATCCCAGCAACAGGAGAATCCCACAAGAACACTCTGCTGCCTGAGAGCAGCTTTTTGGGGAAGGAAACGCTGATGGTTGCCTCGGCTTCCATGGCTTGGGAAGGGCCGTTACCTGAAGACACCGCAGAAAAGGTGCATTTATGTAAACATTAAAAAGTGAAGTCTGTGGAGTCCAGGGCAATCCGTCTTTTCAATCTGCCTTTTATAGCATTATTATGTGAGACAGCCTCGTAAAAAGCTCTCTGTAGGTGCCATTAGCTCGTGTTGTGGCTTCGGCGGGCGAGCTGGAGAAGCTACGAGTTTGTGCAACAGCACATGCTGAAGTGAGTTATGGGGTGTCAGGGGCCCCGTGTTAACGATCCCACAACCCATTCAGCTCCTTTAAGGTTAATCAACTCAGCATTTGTGTCAGGTGTAATGTCTAATTAAAATGATGGAAGAGGTGCGAATGCCTCCTGGCAGAGGAGGGAAATGGCACGCACAGGCAGCGGCAGTGCCATATTGGTTTGGGAAAATCAATAAGAGGAGCTCATTTTCTCCCAGTGTATCTCCGTGTTTGCCACTCAGTGGCTTGTTTGGACGGGTGCCAGCTGGCTGCCCGGGAGCCTGGGAACGGTGGCTTTGGAAAGACTTAAAGACAACGCTGGTGGGAAAAGGGGAGGGAGTGGGAATCAGTCAGGGATGGGAGACGGGGTCGGTGTCCTCACATCTGACAGGATGAGAGGAAACACCTCAGGCTGGCCCAGGGGAGGGTCAGGTTGGCCATCAGGAGGAATTTCTCCATGGAAAGGGTGGTCAGGCCTTGAAAGGGGCTGCCCAGGGAGGTGGTGAAGTCCCTATCCCTGGAGGTGTCCAAGGAATGACAGGACATGGCGCTCAGTGCTCTGGGCTGGGTGACAGAGGTTGGACTCAATGATCTCGGAGACTTTTTTCCAACCTTAATGATTCCATGAGATTGGAATCCTCTCCACTCTTTGGAGACTCACTGATGGAGAAGGAATGGATGGGAAAAGAAAAAGGGAAAGGAAAGCACCAGAAATCCCGAGGGTTGAAACCCAAGGGTGGCTGGGCTGGAAAAAAGAAGCCTCCTCAAGGAGACACATGGAGCACCAGCCTGATGGTGTGGAAGGAGGGAAAAAGAAAATAACCTCGGGCCTTTCTGCATTCCCACAAATTCCAGTTAGGTTATTTACTCTTAAACTTCCCCTTAGACTTCCTATCTGCAATGAGAAGCTGAAAAATGAGTAAACTGAAAAGTCTGAAGGTAGTTCTCAATCTGTCGATATTTCTGTTGAGGAAAGGCAACTTTCAGACAAACTGAGACATTGAATAATGGTTTGTGAGGTTTGGGGGTTGTTTTGCTCCCTATATTTTCAGTGGTTTGAAAACTCAGGGGTCAGAGAGAATGACATAGATGCTGTCTTTAGATTTTCTTCTCTTACGGAATAACTCTATAGGACATAGTAAAAAATAGTTTAAATGTCCCTGGCAATGACTTTTAATGTGTTGTAGCCATTTTTCAGGATGTAACAAGTCTTCCATTGCTAGCTGTGCAGCCAGCTGGACAGACATCCATCCAAAGAGCTGCACAAAATGTGTGAAAGCTGGGGCTAAATCAATAACTTTCCATCCATGCAGTTACACTTCTCTGCAAATATAAACATTTGCTCATTATCACCACACACAGTTTCATCTCCACTGAATTTTTAATGAAAAGGAATGATAAGTTATTCACTAGCATTTTTCTTTAAGGAAAAAATTATATCTTTCCTTAAGGATTTTACTCCTTGTGGTTTGGTTAGAGTTTCCTGCTTTCCCCCAGCCTGTGTTGGTTTTCAGGTGCACTGAAAAATCTGCACCTGATTGGAGAAGCACAGCCCATCCCAGAGCAGTAAAGAAAGACAAACCCTTCTAGATGGCAATTTAGACCCTGCAGGGGCTGAACTTCCCTCTGGACAGCCTCCTGTCCCCATCTCCAATGGATTCAGCTACAACACTGCACTTTTAGGTTGGTTGTTTGACAGAGTTGGGATGAACACAGGCCGGGAGAACATCTAAGAAAGAGCACTGAGCTGATTTGTAGCACAGCTCTCACCTTGTTTGTCAATGTCCCACACTACGAATTTGACTTTCCTCCTGTTTTCCCCCACCCCAAGAAAAAGGCCTGTGATGTTGCTTGGATGACACATATTTACATGCTCTGGAATCTCAGATTGGGCAGGAAATGTTCTGGGATTACCCTGATTTAGGACCTTTTAAGTGCACTGCGCAATGACAGCTCCTCTACCTGAAAGCTCTTTAAGGAGAAATTAATTTATGCCTGACAGTGATTAAAGGAGAGAGGAGATGGAAATTAGCAAATCTATCTCTATTGCTGAGATCCCATTATGATTATAAGGAGAGGGGAAAAATCAGCATTATGGGTGTCAGCTGCAATCTGGTGCATTCATTTAGCAGCCCATCCTACCTGGGAATTGTCCTTGAATGGATGGATATTCCTGTCATACGGGCTTGGCCCGGGATGAATCAATTGTCTCCATGGTGGAACAGAGATAGAAACCACTTGGCAGGATAATAATTCCTATTTTGGGTGTAATGCAAGGACCTGAAGCAAGGCCCATCAAATAAAACCTGGTGGGAAAGCTCGTGGATCCTGGAGACCTCTCGTACAAAGATGTTGGAAGTGACGTGGTCACAGAAACAGAGCTGATTATTGTGGCCAGGCAGGATGGCCAAGGGACCATCTGGATATTGAAATGTGATCCAGGCCTTAAATGAAACTACCCTTCCTTTGACAGGCAGAGTAACACATTTTTCTTGATATTCTAAGATGGATTACAGCAGTTGGGATGCGAGTTAGCAAGCAGCAAGTGAATTTGCTTGCAAATAAAAGTTGGACAAAATTTCTAATGCTTAAAGCTTTCAACCCAGTTTGGAGTGCAAATGTCTCATCAAAGAAACCTCTAGAACACTGGAGAAGAAGAAAATACTATAGTTCTCAACTATTTGAAAATTGTCCTGCTGTAAATATTTCAGTGTTTACTCAAAGGTGATCTTGGTTGTTTTTTCCAAGGCTGGTGGTAACTGGAACCATCTTGTTTGAAATTGCTTTGAAAGAGTCATGATTCTTCTGTTGTTTTTAAAAGCAAATTAATTTAATTTCTTTCTTTTTGGTGGGAATTAAAGGGAATTTTGAACACTAAACAGATATTGCAAAGCTTTAGGCAAAGACAGAATGTGATATACAATAGAAGTAGATTTTTTATTTAGCTGGAGGTTTGTCTGATATTGTGTTGGATAGGAGGGTGGTTCATTCCTGCCACTATTGATCCATCCAACACCAACTCATTTCACAGCATTTTCCTTGCAAAATTTACCTGGGCTGTGAAAACACTGGGAAGTGCAAGGGAAAACCTTTTGGGAAGGGCTACAGAGCCCCTTGTTCAGCATCTTCTTGCACTGGTTTTTGGTTACTGCAAACAGTTTGTGCTTTGTGGAGTCTGATTCCCAGTTGGGAACTGGATTGTCGTTAGAAAGAACTGGTTAAAAAAGTAATAAAGGTCTCTGACCTCTTCAGCAGTTTCGTACACCTGTAAATATTTCTCTCAGGTCCAGAAGGAGAGAAGAATCAATAATTAATGTGGTGTAATATACTTCAGTGGATATAATACACCAAATATTCAAAGGGCAATCCCTCATTCAGGTGTCAAAATGCCTGGTTAAAGCATTTTCCTGCATCCCCTGTTAAGATCCACATTTTGGAAAGATGCCTCAGCACATCTCCAACAATGATTTATCCTCCTGCTCTATTCAAGGAAATAAAGTGACTTCAGCCTCCTTGTTTAACAAAATAAAATAAAATCAGACACAAATCCAACCTGGCAGGCTAAAAAAAATATATGTACATATAAAGAGAGAAGTTCTGCTTTAGAGGAAGAATATGAAATTATATTGTAAATTAAATTACAGGAAGGCAGAATAATATGAACTGAAAAAAAGATTAGAGCCAAGGCTGAGTTTCAATCATTGGCTTTCCTGGATTTTACTGGGCCCATGAGTCTGGCTCAGCTGCCCTCCGACAGACACAAGGGTCTGCTTAATTCATCTCTTCCTTCTTCTGTAATAAATAGGACCGACAAAGAGGAGCAGAAAAACAGGAGGAGGAGAAACCTGCTTCAAATTGAAGCCTGGGAGAGCTGGAGGGCAATTCCACCATTCGGGGAGGGATGGGAGGGGGTTTGCCTGCAGACAGCCCTAAAACTGGGGGAGGGGATGCTGAAGTACTCCGGGCTGGGTGGGAGGAAAGCGAGAAAAGGGTGTAAAGCATCTAGAGAAGGTGATTAACATGGAATTGAGAGGGAAGGGGCTGGGCAAATCAGCAGTGTGTGGAGGGAGCTGACCCTGCTGCACTTTTCGAGGAGGGGACAGGTGAGGGGCAGATATTCAACCTAATACAGGGAAGGGCCAGGGCCAGGCTTCGGCAGCATTTTGCTCCATCCTCTGATTGTGGGGAGGGGACAAGGACACCTGGCAGGCTGCTGTGGAGAAACGAGGGCATCATTTTAAAATCTGATTTCTCTTAAATGCGTCTTTGATTCAGTTGTACTTGAATTTCCCTGCAAAGGCGTTCCTATAAAGGCTTGATTTGGGATCTTAAATAGGAATATCTGCTTTTCAAGGAAGCTGAGCGCCTCAGCAGAGATCTGCAGAGCTTTGAGCACATACTCTGTTCTAGAAACTGGCCAAACTCTTTCCTAGGGGAGCTGCCTGGATAGAAAAAGGGGGAAATAAAGATACAGCCTTTGAATTAATTCCCTGGGATGTGTTCATCTCCTAGAAAGAGATGTGAGGGACAGGCCACCTTCTAGCGCTGGCTTCAGGTCATTCCCAGGGGTTATTTGAAGGCAAAAACGGGGCAAGGTGCTGGTCTGAGTCCCAGCAAAGATGAGGGCAGTGGAAAGCTGACGGCTCCATTAAGGTTTTCTTCCAGTGAGGAAGAAAATTGACTTTAGTTTTTCAGTCCTTGCTGTGCTGGAGAGCACGCTGTTTGTTCCAGGCAGCAGAAACATCTTAGCTGCTCCATGTGGGATGCACCTGCGGCTTCAGCCGTGACACAGGGAGAGCCAGTCCAGGTGGAGATCTCTGGAAACCAGTCCTGGTTCCCTTCCATCCCTCTGCGAGCAGAGCAGACGGGGGAACACTTTCCAGCCTTGGTTAGAAGGAAAGTTTTGCCTCAGCTGTTCCTGAGCGCTGGATGAAAGCTGCTATCTGCCCAGGAACGAAGGCACACAGTCCCTGCAGGTCCCTGTGTGCTCCTGGCTCGGGCTGGGCAGCAGCACAAAGGGCTGGAGGGGCTGCCGAGGGATGGAGAGAAAAACAGCAACCAAAGGGCTGAAGGGGCTGCGGAGGGATGGAGAGAAGAAACACAGCAACCAAAGGGCTGAAGGGGCTGCGGAGGGATGGAGAGAAGAAACACAGCAACCAAAGGGCTGAAGGGGCTGCCGAGGGATGGAGAGAAGAAACACAGCAACTTTTCCCCCAGGGAGGTGTCAGGCGGAGGGGTTGGCACTGGAGCTACATCCAGCAGAATAAAATGAAGGAAATAAATAAAGGAAGCACAGCGCGTCCTACAAACAAGAACATGTGTCTGCATTTATTAACATTTCCAGCGCGGATTTAATTCCCAGCAAAGTGCTCCTGCCTACACGGAGCCCGGGCGTGTTGCAGGAAACCTCTCGTTAAGTCCCATACAAGCCATCGTTTCAGCTCGTCCTCCAGGGGAATCTTCAAACGGATTCTGTAATTTCACTGATAAATGGCTCTTTTGCAAAACACTATTTACATTCCAGCAGCAGAAAGGCTGGCGACTCTTCCTCCCTCCACCCCTCTCCGCCGTCTCCTCCCAGCGCCTCCAGGGATGGAGCTCCCGCCCGCTCCAGGGAGGTAATAAAGCATCTGCAGGTCCTGCAAGGAAGGAGAAGCTGGATTTTTCCAGGAAGAAATGCAGCTGTAGAACAGCAGCAGCAGTGCCTTAAATGGGATCCCCCTGAATTCTCGTGGAAATAGGGAGACGTAGCCAGATTTGTCTCAAAAACCAGTATTAGGATCCTGAGACTGTGTGTTTGTTGGTTTTTTTTTTCCTTAGCATCGCCACAGGTTTTCTGGGTGGCCTCAGGCAAGGCACTTAATCTCTTTGGGGTCCTGTTTCTTCACGGAGACTTTATTTCATTTGTTTGTCCTGCCTATTCTGATTACAGCTCCCTGGGGGCAAGGATTGTCTCTCATTAAACAAAGCCGCCTCTAGTGGGGATCCCAGCTTTGGTCTGGCCTCTGGGCATACACAACAACAAAACAACATCTGACAGCCAGTCTAGACAGGAAAATAATGTGCCAGAGAAACGCACTTTGGTCACTGCTTCCCTTTTCTTGAGTGCTCCACTGGGCCTCTTTGCTTTTACTGGTCACATATCTGCTGACCTGCATTCAGGAGAGACAGGGTTTGGGGTGATTTCTATCTTTATCCCTTTGCCTGGAAAAAGGAATTAAAAACCAGATCATGGCAGTCCTTCACGTTCTTTCCCTTCCCACTGCTGGGTGTGTGTGCAAGGCTGTCAGGGAGCAGCCAGGCCCCCTGGATGTGTTGGAAGGGTTGTGACTGAGCTCTCAACAAGAAAAAAAACCCTAACAGTGAACACAGTCAAAATGTAGACTTCTGTATATTGTTTTTCATAAGAGACTTCTAGGATTCTTTGCCAACATTGTCATCCCATCCACTGTTGTATCTCAGTAAATCCTCTCCTTCAAGTTGTTCCTGGTTTTAAACCCAATGAGGGAGGACAACACATCTTCCCCACAGCAAAGGAAAATTGCAGCTGTAGAAACCCCTGGACTGTTGAGGATGGCACCACATCCTTGCAGGAAGTTGGTTTATTTTTAAATTTGTTCCTAAGGAAACCAAATTTCCACAGACTTGTTCTCTGTCTCTTCATCTGTCAGTCCTTCCCAAACAACTTTTATGTAAATTAGAGAGTCCCAAGCACATTTTATGCAGTAGGAAAGAGTAATGGAAGTCCAACTCCATCGGTGAAGCTGGAAGAGAAAAGAGCCTGAAACTGGTGCTGCTCTTGACCTGTGCAGGAGTTCAGCAATTCCAAGCTCTGTCTGGCTGCCATTTACTTAATGAACCTGCTGCCTGCCGCCCAGAACTGCTTTGGAGCCAAGAGGAATTGGGGTCTTTCTGAGTCACTGGTGGGGAATCCAGGTTACCCGGCTACAGGACAAAAAGGAAACTTGGCTTTCTTCCTGCTGCTGGAAAAATTTATTTGATGGATCACAAGGGCATTTAAAACCCTCACCAAGTTTTATGCCTGGGTACAGGAGCTTCTGCCTTTTCCCCAAGAGCTCAGTACCCAAATGAGGGCTCAGCATGTGGGTTAAATGTTTCTCACGGGAAGATCCCGTTACACCAAGGCATCACGCTGTGTGTCTCTCCAGGTTTCCAAGAGAAGGGTATCCAATGGACATTGTGAGGCCAGCAAATCACACCTGACTGCAGAGAAACCAGCTCAAAAAGAGAATTCCACCCTTTTCTTTCGAAACAAGAGCGTTCTGCCCAGTTGTGTCTTGTGAAATATGATGGAAATGTTCAGCTTTAGTTCCAGGGCAAGGAAACACCAGGTGTTTGGCACCCTGAAAGAAGCTGTGAAATTGAATTTGTGTTCTCTAAACTACTTTACTCAACAGACTGGAGGGGAGGAAAGCAAGCAGGATCCTGGGCTGGCACTGGGGAGAGCTTTGAGCTGGCAGAGGAAGGATGGGGCTGTGCAACTTCTCTAGCACTGTGCCAGCCCTGCTCTATAGAGCCCGGCCTGGACAGGCAAAGAGAAACCTTCATTTTTCCTTCTCTTTTCCTTCTCTTTCCCGTCTCTTTCCCTTCTCTTGTCCTTCCCTCAGTCTCAGTTGCTTGCTTCCCTGACCAAACTGGATGTGTTAGCCATGAATGAACTCAGGACAGCTGTGCAGTTTCATTTTCAGGTCAACCACTTGTCTCTGAGGGGGAAGAGGAGTGGGGGGTCGTCCTGGCAGGAGGCAGAGCCTGGTCATTATCTGTTAATGGGGAAGTCAATTAAAAGCCTGCCATTGCAGAACGCTTTCTGATGACTCTAATTAGCCAATAATTGTGTTATCTCGTTCAGTGGTGCGTTAGGCGCCACAAAATGAGGTGGGGCTGGGCAGGGCTGGGGAGTCCTTCAAGCATTGGATATCCCTCCCAAAATTTGTTTTTCCTCACAAAGCCACCAACCAGTGCAAGATCTTTTTGGGACTGGTGGGAGCTGTTTCCTTGCAGCTCAGAGTAAAGCCCTCGAGAGAACTGGGATTCAAATCCACCTCCACCGGGGTTATTCCTCCCCAACTCACATGGCTCCCAGCACTGCCTGTTCTCAATCCCCCTCCTGGAAGCTAATTCTTCCCAGATATTAGGCAGAAAACCTACACTGCTGTGGTGGCCTGGACTCCACTGGTTTGCTGAAGTCCCTTTATTAGCGCTAAGTCATTAAACTGGGAGGAAAACACTGCTGAAATCTACTCGCAGTAGTAGTAATAATAGTACTTGTAATAACAGCAGTGACACCACCTCAATCTCCTGGGGTAACTTAGTGTGGATAATTTCAAAACCTTCAATAAGTATTAAGAAATTGTTAAAATGCACCCTGGGATGGGTAGGAATGATTCTCCTCTGGCAGGTGGAGGGCTGGAAGGAAGGAGCATTACCAGGCAGGAGCTGGGATGCAGATGTGTCTTCCTAAGGGAAAACTTATTGGTACCACATTTGCCAAGTCCTTCATGCTGGAGTTTTGTGCTGCGAGTTTTTATCCCAATGCTGCAAAAGCGAGGGGATTCCTGAGGAATATCCCTGGCTGTGGGTGCCTGGCTGGTGCTGCACACACTCTCAGAGGGACAAGAGCAGGGCTGGGTTGCAGCATCAGGGGGAAGAGAGGAGGAAGCAGAGGCAGCCAGGCCATGGTACCTTCCCGTTCCTCCTTCCCACAGCCCATCTCTTTCCAGACATGGCTGCACCATTCCCTTCGACTGACCGTGTCAACCCGAACTTTGTATCTGTTAAACCTCAGGTAATTGCTTTTAGATGGGTGTAATTAAGAAGCCATTAGTGTAAAGTTTCATTTCAGTTTATGCTTTGGTCTCCATTTGAGCAGAGAAATATGAAATTAAGGTATTAGCTCCTCTCAGAGAGATGAGTCATGAGATAATAAGTTTCAAGAGCTGTTTCTCAGCTGTAATGATTCTGCTTTTTTATTTCCAAATCTTCTTCTCCTCCTCCCAAATTCTTGCTTCTGGATAATTCCTTTTAAAAAGAATAAAAGGGGGAGTGAGACTGAGTCAGAGTGAGGAACTGCCACTAAAATGACAGCCAGAGAGACGCCAGCATTTGTACAGAATGTCCCCAAAGCAGCCAGGGATGCTCGTGGTGACAGCACACGGTCAGCGTGATGCGTCCAGCGAGCAGGGGACGTGCAGCACACAGCGCCTGGCCGTGCTTTTGGCCGGAAAGAAGGATCATTCTGTGATCAGAGTGTCCTGGGAGAGAGCAGGGAAGATTCCTGAGCTTCCCAGGGTGGAATAGAGTGGAGGGATGTGAGTTTGGCCAGGAAGGAGGAAAGCAATGAGTGGTCAGAGTGGCCAGGGAGAGAGCAGGGAAGATTCCTGAGCTTCCCAGGGTGGAATAGAGTGGAGGGATGTGAGTTTGGCCAGGAAGGAGGAAAGCAATGAGTGGTCAGCGTCCAGGGAGAGAGCAGGGAAGATTCCTGAGCTTCCCAGGGTGGAATAGAGCAGAAGGATGTGAGTTTGCCCGGGTGTGTGGAGTGGGAGAGCCCAGCCGAGCTGCAGGACAGGCAGTGCCCAGGGCAGGGCATGCCCGCAGCGACAGAGGTTCCAACCCAGCCCAGGGTTGAGCCAGGGCGCGTTTTTCCCGTTTTCCCCTCCCAGCCCATCCCTCAGCCTCAAACCCTTCCAAGCCTCACCTTCCCCTCTCCCCATCCCTGCTCGCCCCCACGGAGCCTCCTCCGGCTGGATGGAGCTGGGGAGGGCTCCAGCTGTGCCAGGGCACCCGCCGGGCACGCCCAGCTGGCCAGATGTGCTGCAGCAGCTGGGACACCCGAGGGGACACTTCCCGGCCAGCGGGGTCCCTCCCCGCCGGCGCTGCGCTCCGCCAGCAGCGGTGGCACTTCCAGAGCTAAATCGGTGACAGCCACGAGTGTGGGTACAGTTAATCACGGCTTAATTAAACCACTCTCTCTCCAGCAAAGGGTGCTGCATGCGAGGAAGGGAGAAGGGGAAGAGGTGTCCTTAGTGTGAGGCAGTGAAATGCTTCTGATCATCAATAATGCAGCGCAGTAATGTTCCTGTATGAATTGGAAATGCCAAGCAATCAAAGGCCATATGTATTTAGCTTAGATCCACATGATGTCCATGTATTTTTAATAGTATGGCATCTTTGAAGTGTGTTTATGAAGCAGAGCGTTCCTTTCCGTGGCTGTGGAGGGAAGAAATGGCCCCTGGCTGGCAGAAATGCTCTTCCTCCCCTCCCCAGGCTGTGAGGATGACTACTCACCTCTCCTGGCAACAAGGACCACATTAAACCCCACCAAAGGATGTTTCTTCTCTCTGTCTAACGATGAAGTAGCTTGTTAGAAATTGGTATACAATCTCTGGTCTAGTGGGGGGCAATGGGTGATTTCCTAATGCTCTCTAGAATATTCTTCTCTATATTAATCTAATCTCAACCTTCTGTTGGTTTAGTCATTTCCAGTACATCTGTAGGATGGGTTTTGCTCACCTGTTTTCTAGCTGGGAAATAAATGGGAAACTGGGGATCAGAATATGAGACTGGGAAAATCTACTTCCAGGTGAGCATGCTGGGCTGGCAGCTGAGGTTACACACCCTGAAACTGAAGAGGGGAGGGAGAAAAGGAGAGGAAAAACAAATCCCACACCTACTTAGCAGGGCTTTTAAAGTGTTGGGACAGCTGACAAGGGAAGTGGAAGCCTTTCGATCAAGGCTAGAGGCCTGTTTTAAAGAGATGTGTCCTCATTCAGATGGGACCTTTTGCAGTAGTGCCAGCTGATGTCCTTAAAATGAAGCCTCAGATGCTTCAGGTTTCTTTGAGAGCTGGAAAATTTGAAATGAAAATGAAATTCACCTGATTCCTGCAGTTCTGTTTGTTTATTTTTTGCTGCTAATGTGGCATTAGACATCAGTTTGTAAACATTGCTGGGGAATCACTGACCTTTGCTAAGTTACCAGCCACACACAACAGCAGTGGGACCCTTTAATATCTCTCAGTGTTTCTGAAAGCGCTTCTGCCAGGGTCTGAGGTGCAGGAAGGGTACAGATATCAGAATATTCCACTGCTGATCCCCCAGGATCCTGCTGCTCCCTGTGGCACCTCCTGCTTCCAGCAGAAACCTGGGGTTTGTCAAAGCCAGAAAAGCTCCTGAAAGCTGCAAGTCCCTAATTCCAGCAGAGACTTTGGAGAACAACATAAAACTGACCTTGCTATTGTAAAACATTGGTGGGGAGTGTGCTCTCTCACCTCAGTTAAGGCAGCAGGGAGACCTCCCAGTTTTTTCCAGCTGCCTTAGACTGTGTGCCCTTGCCCTGCTGAGAGAATGGAAAAGGCACAAATGACTCGGACACCTCCATGGACATGCTCCAGTATCCAACAAAAAATAAAAAAGATGGGACAGGAGGGTGGGGAAAGGGCGAAGAAGGTGTGTTCACACAAAACTAATTCTTCTGAGTTGTGAGGCTGCTGAACTGGCTGTTGGGTTATGTAAGAGGAGTCATTGTGCTGGTGTTGAAAGGGCAGCCTTGTACCGGGAGCTGAGCACGCCGCTGGAATTTTAAGCAGCCAGGCTGTGCCTGGGTGAGGGAGGGAGCGGGGCCCATCCAAACCCATCCAAACCCATCCATCCTTGCTGCCTTCCCTCCCATCCCGGCGGAGGTTGGGCTGGTGAGCAAGGTCATTCCACGCTCGGATCCCTGTCAGCTCCGCCAAGGCCGCTCCTCCGCCTCCCCTTCCCCTCCTCTCCCTCCCCTCCCCATCCCAGCCCTTCCCCTGCATCACAAGCACCCCGTGCTGCTGGCGCTACAGCAAAATTAACAAACAGCCTATAAATTTTACATGAGTTCCTGAGACCAAGAGAGAAATTAATTTGATGTTGTCTTTTGATAAAGATGTAGCCCCCTTTCTCTGACTTCTATTTGTTGGCTCCCCCCGCCACCGCCCTTCACAAACACGGTTTTTTTTTTTCTTGAAGGTTGCAATTTGGTTCTTGTGATAATAGAAGTGCATAAATAAATAAATAACCCACTTCAAATAACCCCTGGCTTGTAAATAGGAACAGAGAGAACACCACCCGCAGAAGAACACAGGAAAAAAAAAAATCAAATCAAGTCCAATCACAGTTCAGTTGCCTCTGGTTCGGATTAGCTGGGGATATTCTGTGCACCAGCTTGGGTGCCTCCCCAAAAGGTCCTGATTTTCCAGGCACAGCTAAGAGAGCACGAAGGATGGAGCAAGCCCAATAATCTCTGGGTTCAGAGGCAGAACAAGCTGCACAAGGAATGAGCTCGAGGCCATCACCAGGTGGTCATTTTGAGTGCAGAAATGCCACATGGAGCTTCATTTTTTTCCTAGAGTGGCAGCAGGAGCTATTAAAAAGTGTTGGCATTTTAGGGATTGGGAAGGAGGATGTGCAGAGAAGGCAGGGAATTGAGGGGTGTGAGGAACCACTTTCAGTGCTCCAGTGGAAGCTCACACAGGATTTTGTCCCTGAGTCTTCCCCAGCCCCTTTGGCCATTTTGTTATTGAAGCCCTTTCAAGCACTGTCCAAACAACAGCTGGTCTTACGTATTTTTCCAGCAGTTATCAGCGATAAGAGCTAAGAACATTTTTTTAAATACATATTTGCAAAAGAAGCTAAAAGAAAAGTGTCAAAGGACAAAATGCACTTCAAATCATTTAGAGTTTGAAAATATATTTGAAAGGAGAATGAAAGGAAAAGAATGAATTTAAAGAAAAGTGCAAGCCTGTGTTTCATCTGGAGCACTGCATTTGCTTAAGATCTGAAGGTCTCTTCTCAAAGTTATTTAACCTCTTCACCTAGTTTTACTTCAAGCTGATTTTAAAAATGAAAATGCTGATGTGAAACAAAGAAAAGCTTAGTATAAAACTTATAAATCTTTTAGCAAAGTTTTGAAATGTTTACAGATTTTCAAAATTCCTTCTGTTCCTCTTTTTTTTCTTCGGTCCAATCCTTCTCACTAAATTTGATCCCAATTCACTGTGATTTTCAGTTCTTTGAAATTGAATGTTTCCTTTACTATTTCTATCATTTTTCAAAGAGTGCCCAGCTCATGCCAAGGCCTTCCATGACAAGGAATCCATGGCAGGGAATCAGCTGCCTCTTCTTTATTCTTCCTCTGCTCTTCAACAGATTTTCCTCCCTGCCTCATGTTGGTTTTACATGTCATTAATTCAGTTATTTTGCCACTTAGAGGGTCTCATGTCTTCTGTCCTTACACGTCTCCTTTCTTTCCTCAGTGGTGCCTGGATCATCTCTTTACAGCACCAGAACTGAGTGCATTAATCCAAATTTAAGGGATTTAACCATGGCTGGTGGCTGTGGTGATGGATTTTGCCGTCTCCAAGGGTTCCTTCCAGCTTTGCCTCGTGGAATGGCAGACGTTTCCCTTCCAGAAGCTGATTCTCTGCAACTCTTACATACCTCTCCTTTCCTCTACAGACAACAACTGCTGAAAACAAGATTTTATGTATATATTTTTAGGAGCAGAGTTTAAAGGACACTTTGCAAGGCAAAAAAGATAAGAGCGTGTAACAAACATGTGGCGTCTGACTCTCTCTTGGAGACTTTGCTTTGATTTTTCTTGAATTGTTTTTTGTCTGAATTTTTAATATAAAGTGTTAGGCAGCTTGTCACTCTTTATGTATGGAAAACATAATACTCTTTGATGTTCTCAGTTACTGTGTCATGTTTATGTGCTCTGACAGTCTTTGAACCACAGCTCACTGCAGACAATGGGAAGGGATCCTCAGAGGGGTGGAAGGAAGGATTTGAAAAGAGCCTCATTTCCCAGTCCTGAAATGGCAGCGTGTCACCAGCATCCACACTGGTGTCCAGTGCCTTCAAAACAAGGGAATATTTGACTGCCTAAGCTGCACAACTGAGCCCGAGGTGTGTGATATCACTCTGAGCTGTGTCAACGCTTCAAGGGTTTCAGTGAGCATTGGAGCTACCCAGACACTTCCAATGGTTTGATGTGAGGGAAGACAAACTTCTGGAGCTTCGCAAAATTATTGTCAATTATTTAAAAAGAAAACAAAATTCAGTGAGAATAAAACTCTGTATTTCACCCAAGTGCAGATCACAATGACAGGAGCTGCTAGTAAAGTAAATACATCCCTTCTGTAAGGGCTTTTGTAGGAACCTGAGAACATAAAAGTGACAGGTGGCTCTTGCAAGGAGATTAGGGATGAGCACACCCAGACCTGTTCCAGCTGAATACTAAAGACACACCTGAGATCCCTGGTGATGCTGCCCAGGAGCTGTCCCTGCTCGTTCTCATCAGCACAGTGACACCTGGATTCCTGTGGAACCCTTGGCATGGCTTGCTGTGTTGTTTAATGCAGTTCACCCTGGCCTTTCATGGAAAACTGCAGCCAGGCCTTTTATTTCATTGTATAAATGAGGATTTAAAGGATGTCTCTTCAGAAATCCTTTTAGGGTTTGCTTTAAAAGGACCAGCCCCACCATGCTCTGCTTCCCTCAGCGTGAGCAGCTGTGTGCTGTGCTTCAGCCATCCTGACACACAACCCACAGGAGATTTGTCTTTTCCTGCCCTTTATTGTGCCTGTGGGGCTCTGCACATGGGGGCTTTGTCCTTCACAGCATCCCTGACCTCATGGATTTGGGAGAGATGTGCAAGGTGGGTTTTGGCTCAATCCCCTGTGCAGCCAGCAGTGTTTCCTTCCTCTCCATCCCCATCCTTGCCATCCCCCTCTTCATGCCATGGGAAAGAATCTCCCAGCTCCTGTTCAAAAGTCAATTTGGCAACCTGGCAGGGGGACTAAGCAGTCAATTCCGTTTCTTTCCCCTTTTTCTTCTGAGCACAAAACCTAACAGACCCCTTCAGAAAAGACTCCCTTGTCACAGGAAAGGGCTCCTTTGTATGCGAGTTGCAGCGTCTATTTTTCAAGATAACCTTTATTTCATGTACTGAGTGTTAGCTTTGCTGGAAAAGAGAAAAGCTGAGATAACTCCTTCACCTGTGGAACATTATTACGCTTTCTGGAAAAAAAAGAAGAATGAGTTGTTCTGGTGCATGATAATGGAGGTGGAACGAATCAGGCAGGAGCAGGAGCTGAATTGCACCTCTCTCTCTTTCTCCCCACCTGTCTATCTTTGCAATCTCACTCTTTTTTCTCTGTCTGTCTTCCTGTGTCCAACACAGAGTGATTTTTCTCTCTCCCTCCTCTCATTACCTCCAAATTCTCTGGTTTTCTTATGCACACTGTAACTTCCTCTGGGGCTCATCAGCAAATCTCCTGACCAACAGCTCTATTGTCTGTGCTTTCAGTGGAGGGGGTGCCTGGAGATCTGTCCTGCTGTGCTTGGAGCTGTTCCACCAAAGCACAAAGTTCTGACTTCTCCGCTGAAGAGTTTCCAGGCTAAAAATTTTGTGGTTTGCACTCGGTTGTAAATTGGCCTACGGAACATTTTCCCCCTGGGAGACGGCTGTTCTTCTTTAGGTAATAGGTAAAATTGTGAATGCTTCATTGGAGTACTCTAATTCCAATGACATTTCAAAGGCAAAATATTGAATCAATTTGAAATCAAAATGGATTTTAAATTTTTTATTATTTCAACGTTTTTCCTGCTCTATTTCCCACTTGTTTTCACTTCTATATTAGAATCTTAATTTTATTCTCTTACATATCTATATACCATCCAGTATTGCAGTACTAAACTGTGCTTCAATAATATAAAAATGAAGCACTTCAGTAGGTGGTGGCATAACTTCTGAACAGAAATATTTCAAACCCATATTTCCTGATTTGGTCCTATCTGAGACATAAACAAAAGTTTAGTTGCCAGATTTCTCCGGAGACCAAATGCCTGTTTTCTCATCAACTTTAATGATGAAGTCTAAGAAATTCTCAGTTTGATCAGATGGAACAGGGCACATTTAAACTTATCTTCAGAGCTGGATGCTGATATTGCTGTGTGACAGTGATGTATGGAAGAGATTCCCGCTGTCCCTCGGCACACCCCATCCTGCTTGTGAAAACAGGGAACCTTGTCTTCCCCTGCTCCCAGCTCTGTGCTTAATGCCTCTTCTGACAAATTATTTGAGCAGAGGAATGAGTTTGGTGCCACAATTACAACAGGCAGCAAAGCTGACCCCACACCAGCCCTTTGGTATATCCCAGTCCTTGATATCCCCGCTGCGAAGCTGCTGCAGGAGGAGGAATGGATTCCTTGTGAGGAGAGGGCATCCCAGATGGGATTAGGGCTTTGAATGAAGCCCAGGAATAAAATGGAGGCAGTCATGTATCCTGCTGCTCTGGAGGGCTGTGGGAAGCCCGGCTGGCTTTGTGCTGTGGTCGTGGCCAAGTGTGTTTGCAGAGCTGGCGGTTTCCAGGATCCACAGGATCCTCCTGGCAGGGGAAAAGTTCTGCAGTTCACGCACCAGCGAGCTCAGCACAGAGAGAGCAGCTCTGAAAGCTGCTGCACGGAGTCCGTGCTGCACCATAAATTACAGGGTAGTTATTTCTTAGTTATTCAGCAGTTACAGTGTAATTAGTTCCACTTAATGTCAACTTTTGTCAATACGTCTTTCATTAGCCAGAAAATTAGAGCTGGGTTTTGAAGCAATGGCAATGCACAACTTTCTCTGAGCTTGGGCTTGGAGAGAGGGGAGGAGAGGAGGTGCTGTGAGGAGGGGATGGGGCTGTCAGGTGAATTCTGGGGCTCTCAGGTGGATTCTGAGCCTGTCTCACCATTTCTGCATTCCTACAAGCTTGCACATCCTCGCATACACAAAGCTCACACGCACAAAACCCTCAGCTCTTCTCCAACACGCAGACACACAACACCCATCTCTTCTCCAGGATCAATATTCCAGCCCAGACTGCAGAGAGGAATCAAACAGGTCCCTGGAGAAGTTTTCTTTGGCTGCTCAGAAACAAACAGACAAACAAACAAGGAAATAAACCGTGGGAGCTGCCTCACTGTAGCATTTGTTGCCTGTGTTTTGCAGAAGAGCCTAATTAAGCAGGATGCCTTAGATTTTGGGGACTCCAGCTTTCATTTAAAGGGGGCTTCATTTCCAGTCTGCAGCTGCTTTATTCTTGGACATCACAAGAAGTCCTTCTGCCTTCCCTCCCTCTTTTTTTTTTTCTTTTTTTTTTTTTTTCTTTTCAGAACTGTAGACATCATTAGGAGATCGGCTTTTCTGAGTTTTACCTTTGCTTTGAACAGTGACAGCATTTTAGTCCATGGTCCAAAAATGGTCTAAATCAGGGGACATGTCTTTAGGGGAAGCACAGAGAAAGAGTTTCCTGTGTCCTGATTCACTGAGTGGTGAGAGACAAGGTAAAATAGGTTTAAGGGTGCTATCCTTCCCCCTAAAACTCCTCACTTCAGGCTACCCCCATTCCTTGGAAGCACTTTTGGTGTGAAAGATCCTTCTACCTCTTTTAAATTTCAAATCCACATGAAAGTTGATTGCACAATCTGGCTGTGGACTGAGCTACTAATGATGGAATGATTAGGAAATTGTAAAATAAATTCTTTTAAGATTACTTTGTAATGGTGCAAATCCAATTAATTTGCTCTCTATTTGTGCCACTAGCCCAGGTCTAGATGAATGGCTGGAAGTAGAAAGGAATCAGCATGGGTCTGGATTTTTTTATATATAGTTTTCATAATTCCAGCCTCCAATATTCCCCTCCATATAATTTTCATCTGTGATTATGCTGTGTTGATTTCACACAGGGCCTTGCATATGCTAAAGCTGGTCCTTGAAGAAGAATTAAGTATTCAGTGCAGGAAAAAATAGTATACAGAAAGAATATAATGGCAACGTTGGTATTAATGCATCCTCCAAATACATAATGAAGTTCCTTCAGTTGTCTTGCACCCCTTGGTGTCCACCAGGAGACCAGGGACAATGGAGCTCCTCCTGCTATTATAAAATAAACAGTAATAACAACAACAGCAATAAACATTCACCCCACAGAATTTTTCCAGACGAACATGAATTTCAAATTTAATGTGCGTGGCTATTCAGTGGTTATTGCAGCTTCCTCCTGTTGTGAATAATAAGACCAGGGACACACGATTCAAGTCACCCATTGCAACTGAAACACTGAAACCAACCAAAGCCTCTTCAGAGAAACCTTTAGAGATTTTATCTATACATAAATATATATATGTAAAATCCCCAACTATGCTTGAATAATGAAGGACTGTGGGAAAAAGAAAAAAACTGATCTGAGAAACACCATGAGCAAAAATAGAAGATAAACTCCTCTGATAAATTATGTATTGCGAACTACTTATCTGAGCCCATTCCACCTTGCACAGGTTGAAATCCATATGGAGCATGCCTGCTCTCTGTGGGCAACCTCCCCCCAAATGCACTGAAGGAAATCTATGCAGAGATTTGTGTCTGTTCCTCCTGAGTATTTCAGACTGCATTAAGACAATTCTTTGCCCCACCAAACTCGCCTGCCTCAGTCACCCGGGGAAACAAATAATTGGCTGTGTGTTAAAGCTTGGCTGTACCGTCTCCTGGAATGCGTGGAGCCAGCGGGGATTGGAAGCTGCGGGAGTTTGGCTGGAGGGACCTCAGCTGGAATCAGTGAGGAGGTGAGCACTGAGCGGGGTAAGAGCATCCTGAGCCCCTGAATGAAGCCATGGGGCTGCTGTGGTGTCTGCCTGCGGGGTTCTTCTCTCTGAGAACAAGAGCTCAGTGACCTCTTCAGCAGCAGCTCTAGAGTCTCTCTGTTTGACACTGCTCAGACCCCGCAGAGCAGCCCCTCAGGGTGGCTCGAGGTGTCCCTGTCCCCCCCAGCCCTTGCCAGAGGCCAAGGGCACTCCTCATGCCCTGCTGGGAGGGACCTGCAAGAAGGGGACAATCTCACCCTCACATTCTCCCATCCCTGTGGTGTTTGGTCTCCCCAAAGCCATTTCCCGCTGCCTTTCCCTGGGTAAACACACAGATTTCCTGGGTGAGAGATGTTTTTATGGGTTGTCACCCTTTCCCCCTGCCCACAGGGCTGCCCCTCGCTGGCTCCTGCCCCATTTCCCTGGCTGGAGTCTGGCTGTCCCTCAGCACTGCCTGGACTCCTGCACCCCAGGGACACAGATCTGCCAGCCAAGCAGAGAGGGGAGAAGGATGAAGGCAGTGGAGAAGTTCAGATAAGCACTTTGACAAGTGTTAACACAGGAAGGAGAAACCATGACAAACTCCAGGATTATTTCTGCCTCTGGGCAGAGGCTGGAAGGTCCTCAGTGATGTCAGAGGAGAGTTTCTAATGGCATCCAGTGTTTGTCATCCCTTTCTGTCTCCTACACGAGCCCGTGCCTACTGACACGGAACCTACACCAAGTTCTGCTGTTCCAAATCTGGAAGGTGTTGGCTGAGGAAGGGGAGGATGCACTGAGTCATGGTCCCCATGCTGCATCCGTAACTTCTGGGGCTCACTGACGGGAACGAAAACGAGCTACCACCCACAAAAACCTTGTGACAGAGGCTGTGGAGTCACAGCTCAGGCCCGTCAGTGAGGTTGGTGGGGTGTGAAACACCTCACAGCCTCCCTGTTCCCTGGAACTGAAATCTGGCCATGAGAGATTGGAACTCAGTCCAGTGGAAACAGGGATGGCTTGGCTGAAACACTGGCTTGGGCTTTCAGGGTTACTCAGAAACACAATTTTGTGCTTCTGCACAGTAAATTCAGTGGCTGCTGTTTTGATGAACAGCAGCTGGGTGAGTTCTTTCCCAAGTGGGAAGTGTCTGGTAACAGCAAGTCCTTATTGGGGCTGAAATTTGGGACTGGGGCACGTAGAAAAGTCCTGCTGGTTCTCCTCAGAGAGGAGGAATAGGATAAGGGCAAGAGAAAGAGGAGATGAGGTAAGAGAGAGCAAGAGGCAGTGGAGAACATCAGCAGAAAGAGCTTTTAAAGAATCAACAACACTCACAGAAAAGGGAAGCACCCAGGGGAGCAGAGCGTGAGCGTAGAGCTGGGAGAAATGTTATGGAAGGAAGATATTAAGGTGAAGCAGCTGATATTTGAAATGTTATTTGAAGAGAAGTTTTAATCTGATAGGGCACAGATGGAATTAATGGGTTTTCAATGAGTTGGGAAGCACTTTGGGACAGAGCTGGCAACAAAGAGAAACTTCTGCTGCTGGAGGTCAGCGCCACATCCCCAGCACGGAGCAAGTCACCAGAGCAGGAATAAAAAAGGGAATTGAGAAATCAACTCCTGAGTCAATTCCTCAGGGATAAGGGAGAGTTTTAAAAACAAAACCAAGAAAAACCTGCACCTCCTGTATCTGCTTTCATTTTAATTACCCCAGAGTTCAACCAGGATGGCTGGAACGAGAGGTGGGGAGGTGAGAGAAGAAAAACAGGTGTCAGTGAGGCATCTTCCACGTCCTTCAAAAGAGAACAACTGTGCCAGGCAGGGCCCTGCATTTGTGCACAGGCAGGAGCGTGGGAGGGACTGGCTGGGCTGCCAGGAGGAGCAGGGATTTGGGGAAAAACAAATCCCAGTCCAAAGGCTGCCCGGCAAAGCTGGATGGGAAGCGTCCACTGCAGTGGTCTACGTGGTTCTGCAGGCTCTCTGCAAAGCAGGAGGCCTCAGGTTTGCTGTTAAAGAGCAGTGGTTGGGAGAAGAGTAAGAGAGAATGGAGCCAGGGGCCAGGGAAAGGGAAGGAAGGAAAATGGTGCTCACATGACAGAGCAGGAAGATCCTTATTCAAATAAACACCAATGTCTTGGGGATGTGCAAAACTCCCTGGGCCACCTAAAAATCTTATCAGGTCTGTAGCTCATTTTTGGTTTTTTTGCTTTTTTTTTTTTTTCTTATCTGCTTTATTGTAGCTTGCTTTCCCCTTCTTTTCTTTTCCCTGTTCTATTCCTTTAATGTGATCAGAGGCTGCAGGTGTCTTGTGTTTCCCAGAATCCTGGTTAAGATCTTGTTGGCATCTGGAAGGCAGAGAATGGCAGGGGTCAGGAAGGCAATGAAACAGCAAAGTTGAATCATTCCTGTTATTTGAGTCTTTCTGGGGAATGCAGACCACTGGAGTTTGTATTTCCGTTTTTGTTTTTTACCCCTGAAAGTTGCTTTCACCCAGGGAAATAGAGCTTGGGTCAAAACACTGCAAAGAAAATGATCACATTTTTTGCTTCTGTTTTTTGGACTCAGCTGGACGGAATCAGAGCCTCTAAGAAGTTCCTGGTGAACAGAGAAGCTGCAGCATGAGGTCCAAAACTTGAAAATAAAAACTCAACAGGGAAAAAGTTATTTTAGAAAAGCCCATGCAGTAAGATCTTCAACTGGCACTTGCAATGAGCCATGGACAGAAAAGCATCCAAAGTCAGGTGTCCTTATTTCTTAATTTTTGCTTCTCATATCAATGCCATCAATATTGTTTTGAACCAATTTGCCAGAGCAACGTCTCTCAGCAGCAGGTTGAATTCTTCATTACATCTGTTTCAGTATCAAACCATCCCAAGAACCCTTCTGAGACTGCATTTCTCCCAGTGCATTATGGAAATGCAGAGCACCTTTTAATCAGGAGGGACATCTCTATTTAGTTTGCAGACTTCAAAATTCCTTCTGTTCAAAATGCCGTGTTGCTACCTGAGTGAAACCAGAGATAAAACTCCAGCTGATATCATGATTTCAGGAGTCGGCAGATAATTAATTTCTAAAACTTGGGGCTGAGTAATGCATTTCCTTTGTGGTTTGGTATTTTTTATCCATATTTTTTTAACAGACTGAGCTTCAACCGTACCACTCAACAAATTAACACCACGTATTTTTGGAAGAGGGTGGTGTCAGGACTAAAACATTCTCGTGGGAAATTCTTTGGGACCTCTGGCTCCTCTGCAGTTTCCTGCTGTGGTCAGTATTTTTAGGATATTCAGTCTGTGGGTCTAGAATTAGGATGCAAAGATCCACAGAGGTTCAGTGGAAGGTCCAGAGGGTTTTTCAACCTCCTGACCTCGGGAGCTGAAGTGTTGGAGAAGGACCCCAACCTCTCAGTGCTGACTCTCTCAAATGAGACATTTCTCACCTTGTTGTTTTTGCCTCTGAACTGGCAGCCTAAAATAACAAATAGACAGTGGGGATGATCCAGTGACTCAACCATCAGCATCCACAGCAGTCACCCAAGATATCTCCTTCCTTTAGCACCTGTAAAAATACCGACCACTCCACGGGACAGCTTGGAAGCCAAATAAAAGGTCTCTTTATTGAAATTAAGTTGCCATATGAGCGCTAATTCCGATGTCTCTCTGCTCCTGCGTTCCTCACATGCACAAACCAAACTCTGTGATTTCCTACCTTCCCAAATCAGGGTAAATGTTCCTTCAAGGCAGGAATCTCATCCCTCATTTTGCCCATGTGCAGCACCAGAGGAACATTTGCGTCAGAGCTGGGCCAAGGCAGTCCCTGGGTGTCAATGGCAGAGACCAATAAGCTCTTATTGCATTACAGGGAAACAGAGGAGAAAATGCAGCTCAGGCTGAGATGTGGGATTTAGATTTTCCTGCCCAAACAAAGCACCTGGATTTAATGGCACAGGGCAGGGAAGGGTTCCACATGCATCATCCCATCAGGAAAAGCTTCTCTCTGCTCCTCTGCTTGTCCCTGTGTCAGCGAGGGATTGAATTAAGTGATGGAAGAAGGTGGATCTGCTCTTCAGTGCAAAGAGCCAAAAATCAGGTAATAATAGTAACTCCCAGTCCTGAATCTTTTCAGAAAAGCATTTACAAGCAGCTTTCTAGAGCAGTAAAGATTTTTCTATTTTTCTTCTTCTTTTTTCCCCCCATTTTCCTTTACTACAGAGAAATCTTTAACAAATAATCATTTTACACTGTACAGTTCATCAATAAAAGCAATAACACCAGGTTATGTAATAAATTAAATATGATGTGTAGTTGAAAGTAATCGTGCTTTCAGGCATCAGCTTCTTGTCACATTAAGGGCTCTGGCAAACAGGTTTAATATTCGTGGAATGAACAGAATTATTGACAAGCAGAGGAGGAACTAGACAGCAAGTGAGCATCATATTAATTTTTCAAAGCTTGATATTGCTTTTCCTGCTGACAGCGCAACAAACTTCCCGGGCTGGCTTTTGCTGAAGAGATGTTTGGTAGTGGTGGTTTCTCCTTGATCTTGATTTTCTGCCATCCTGTCAAGTCGGAAGGGAGAAGGGAAGAGGGATAAAAATTGTGGTGGCTCAGAGGTAAAGGTGGCTTTATCTTTGGGTTTATTCTGGGTAACTCAATCCAAGGTTAATTCAGATTAACTCCAGTTCTGCCTTTCACTGTATCAATGGAGATTTTTCATTACTTCAAAAAATAATCCATAATTCCCATCACGCTTCTAGAATACACAAGGATTTAGGTACTGCTGTTTGTCTGACAGAGTCTGGTGATTGAAATACTGGAGATCCTTCGGGACAGACTTTCTCAGTATGGACAATTAAATCAGAGATGGAGTTACAAAGAGAAGTCAGCTGGGTCATCTGAGCTTCCTCATATTCAGAACTGCTCAAGGGCCACACAGAAATGGAAATTGAAAAGTCAAACTTCCTGAGGTCTGAGTGGTTCAGTTTCCCAGTGATGAGGGTAGAAAGCGATGACAATTCACCTTTTTACCTAAGCGTCCCCAAAGTGCTACACAAACAGCTGAAGGGAAAAAAACCAAGTGTGAATGGCCACTCTGAGGCGTGTGTTTGTCTGGGGCAAAGGGAAAAACAAGACTGACATTTCTCTTGTCTCATATTTGAGCCCCAGCCACCACACCCTCACTCTATGTGTCTCACGCAATTTGTCACCCAGGAAGTATTAAAAAGAGTGTTAAATAAAATGTGTGTCTTTCTGCTGATGGGCTGTGGAGAGGCAGAGGAGAAGGTTTCTGGGGAGTGGCGGTCAGGGACTGCTCAGGTCAGAGGTGTGTGATGGAAGCTGTCATTGGAGATGCTCTCAGAGAGCATCCATGGGACAAACACTTCCCAAAGCTGCTCCCTGGGCTGCCTTTGCCATTGTGGATGGGATGGGATTGAGCTGGTCTGCAGCACTTCTGATGCAAAGGATGAGATTTAATCTTATTAAATTAAGGAACCTTATGAAATGCATGGAACCTTGCAGGTGGCAGTTTGGGAATGCTCTCCTTTATCTACATCAGGATGGTCAGCTCATTGCTTTTGAGCATTTTCCATAACCACAGGAACATGGAGAGGAGAAAAATGGGAAGTAGGGGAGGGCAAATGACAGCTTTGAGCTGGTCAGGGATGCTCCATGGGCTCTGTTCAACACTTTCTCTCTCCTCTCCTCTCTCATCCCTGTCCAGAGTTCTGAGGGTGTTTTTAGATCTGGCAGAGTTGCAATGATCTGGACAAGCCTTGGAGCTTTGTACCACTGTCCTTTGATTGGCCTGAAAATGTTCTTTTAGAAGGAGATGGTTTTGCAGGGCCCATCAATTCACACCCAGGTCAGGTTTGCTCATCACACCGAGCTCTCATGGGCTGACCTTGGCACACGTGGCCAAATTTTCAATAATGACCTCGTGTCTCTTCAAAAATCCATCACCACTGAAGATGGCCCTGGCTGTGGCTTCCTTTCAGCTGTGAAATGTGGCAGCTACTTCCTTCCAAAATACCCAAGGATGACCCCATTTCTCCAAAGAAATGTCAGAGTATGAGAGAGCCAAAGGGGAGTGGGGAGAGAGCTGAGCTCTTCATCTTGATCAGACCCAGACCCAGCCTCCCAACACATTCCCATGGTGGAATCAAATCCAAACCCTGGAAGGACCAGGGATGTCTTTTGTAATGAAAGGTGAGGGAGTATGGGGCATACAGAAAGCTGGAAAAGTGATGGATGTTGTCAGCATTCAGGTTGGTCTGTGTGTTCTTCCTCACTGCTCTCCTGGGATTTGTTTTAAGGATTTTTGTACCTAATTGTACCCAAGACTGGAGAGATCCCCAGGCTCACAGAGTCCAGTAAAAAGGTGCAACATGAGCAGGGTGGTCTCAAGAGCAACAGGCACAAGTTCCTTTTTTCTTATGAAGAAGTTTTTCTGTTTCAGCCCCTCCGTGCAGAAAAGAACACAGGAGGGAGAGGTGTTAAAGCACTAAAAAGTAAATCAGGATTTTTCTGGAGTTCTGGGAGAAAGTCGGAGAAGAAGTCATGGGAGAAATGTCAGCATGAGAGCACCCTTTGGTAATGAGCTGTTTTACAAAACGTGGAAAATGTTAGAATTTCAGGCCTCAACTGTGCGCCCTAATGGTGCATCAGCCACCTTAAAGACCTTGGAAAATGTTGTTAGAGGCAGGTAACAGAACAAACACAGCAGCGTGAAGATATTTTTATCTGAGGCAGAACCTGGAAAGTGCTGGAGGGTTGAAAGAGGGAGCCAGGCAGGGACTGCAGCATCCAGGGTGGGGTTTGTGCCCATAAAAAGGGCAATTCCTCAGAGCCACTGGGAAGGAAATTCCCAGAAAAAGCAGAGGGGGAGCTGACTGATGTGTTGAACCTGTGGGGCCATCCCAAAGTGACTTCAAAAGAGCTCAGCACTCGGAACGGGGCTGAAAGAGTCAAAATAGGAGCTGCAGGAAGCATCTTTGTAATCCAGACGGAAATATTAATAATGAGAATTGCAAATAAGGTCTTTGAATTGCTTTGGGTGGACACCCTGGGCCAAGAAGCGTCTCTTCCTCTCCCTGCACAAGTGCCAGTGGGACAAAGTCAAAAGACTGGATTGTTGTGAGTGAAAAGCGGAGACTTTTTAGATTTTTAATTTATTTTTTAAACCAAGCTCTTCCAAAGCTGCTGGTTATGCCTGCCTTCGAATCCTGTGTGCTCTATCTAAGGATTTTGCTGGTTTTTTCATGTCAGTTGAGGAAATCCTGCCATTCCCATCACCTGTGGTGGAGAGAGAGGAAGAAAAACATGCAAAGAATTTTATGTAGAGTTGCCAGGCTCTGAAGTGCATCTGAGAGTCCCACTAGGTACTTAACTAGCTCTGAAAAACTGAGAACATTTAATTCCCCCAGAAGTCAGTGGAAGATCAAGACTATGAATATGGGTTCCTGAATCACGGGGCATCCTCTTCATCTAAGATATCTTTGACTGTGTAAAGATGGGAGTATTTCTCTTCCAGTGACTAGAATTAGAAACAGATTTGTTAAAGGAAAATGAAACAAAGTACAATCCTTTGTGTTAAATCTTGCACAAACGATACTCCTGGGTTTCTTCCAGATTTTTATTATTGTTAAAATAAATAATATTTGGGTTTATCCTCACACTTTGCCCGTTCCATTGAACCAAGGTGCTATTTTTGAGTTGAAAGCGCACACACAAAAAAATGCAAATCCCACATTTCAAAGGCACCTTCCACTTGGAATTGGGATCTATTTTTGTCCCTGTGACTATCTTGCACAGCTCTAATTGTCATGCCCTGCTCTGAAATCCACAGTACATGCCTCTTGCCAGCGTATTTTTGGATTATTGCTCATTGTGATCAGCCTTTTGTGCTCCTCTTGATATGGGCCAAATTTTGACATGAGGTGCTGAGTCATGCCCAATGTGGATCTTATTTTCCTCTCAAAGAAATCTTCCTTTTTCTATTCCCCTGTACCTGGGCCAGCACCTGGCAGAGTCTTCCCCGTTTCCCAGACAGACAAGGGAATAAAAAAAACACCTGAAATACATCAAAGAGCTGAGCAGCTCAAAACAATTCATTTAATTATTATTATGAAATGTCTCAGGGAGTGCCAGCTCGGTATTGTAGTTTCTGTGCTCATTTGTTCTGTGACAAAACTGAGCAATGAAAAAAAAGTCCCAAAGAAAGGAAGAAAGAAAGAAAAGAAAATCTCTTGTAACCGAGGTCTCTGGCCTTAGGGGTGAAATATTTAATTTTGCCCACCAAAAATACAGTCATACCTGAGTGGGGATGCAATTAAAAAAAATTACAGGAGATGATTAATTTTCTGAAGGTAAATTACATATTGCTAGCACTTTTAGGGAGTGATGGAGAGGGAAAAGGGCACTTGATGTAATGGCGTGGAAAAAACAAATAATCCCATTTTTGCTGCAGGACTTTTTTCCCTGAAGTGCTTTCCCCACATCCCAGACTGCAGCACAGCCCTTGCTCCAGCACTGCTGCAGCTTCCAGGGCTGGGCAAAAAATGTTTCACACCTGTGAATGGATTTTCTTTGTCTCCCGCAGCTGAGATGATTTTGGGGATCACTTTTTTCCTTCTCTTTCCATTTTGTATCTGATCACCACTTAACTTATGTCAGCACCCACTGGTATTTTCTCAAGAGGAGGGAAGTGTTTTAATCAGGTACTGCAGAAAAAAAGGTGAAATACTGGGAATGGAATCTTCAGCAGTCTCCACACCAGAATCCTCCACGTGAGGTGCCCGTCCTTTCTCTGAACGGCCTCTGTGAGTGCAAATCCCAAATTTCAAAGGCCTGAATTTTGGGATGCTGGATGTAAAATGTCTGATATTGGTGTTCCTGCTTTTGTTTCAGCTTCTCATCCAGAAAATGGATCCAGAAAAATCCCTGCCCTTCACGCACCAGTGCCCTGGGATAGGTGAAGCAGGCAGGGGTTCCAGCCCTGCTCTTTAACCAGGCTGCCCCTGAATTCCTGCAGAACAGGCTCCAGCAAATCTGTGCTTGCTGCTGTTGCTGAGCAGCTGTTCCACAACCTGTTGGGTTATTGGAGTTTTGTTGCCATAATCGCTTGGCTCCCTCAGTGCTGTCACCTGCAGATGAAAATGAAAAGCCTTGAAAATCAGGTGACAGCAAATCCAGCGTGTCCAGGGATGTGTGTGAGCACGGAGCAGAGCAGGCTGCTGTCAGGAAATTGTTACACACCCCAGAAATGGAGGGCTTGACACTGGAGTGTGTCTGGGAGAGACGTGGAGAAGCCCAGCCAAATGTTCTTCTGCATTTTGGGACTGGAGACCAGATCCCTTTGAAAGTGGAAATGGAATTGTTCAGTGGCCAGGGCTCCTGGAACGTTGTGTCTGTGTGTGCTGCATGCACAGTGCCATCATACACAGGGCTTGGCACCACAGAATCTGGAATTGTTTGGGTTGGAAGGGACTTTTCAAGGTCATCCAGGACACCTTCTGCTCCCCCAGGGTGCTCCAAGCCCTGTCCAACCTGGCCTTGGACACTTCCAGGGTTGGAGCAGCCACAGCTCCTCTGGGCACCTGTGCCAGGGCCTCCCCACCCTCACTGAAAAACTGCTTTGGGCTAAAGAGCAGCAATTTACCCGCAGTTCTCAGCCTGGCTGTGCAGGAGGTCTGTGGGAGGAGTTGTTACAGTGGATAGAATAAATCAGAATTACAGGGCAAGCCCTCACAGCCATGCTGAGGGGAAGATTTATGAAGATCCCCCCAGCTACGGCCGCAGCAGCCGCTTGGATGGTTCCTGACATTATCAGAGATCCCAGCACTTGGTGTTATCACAGATCCCAGGGCAGTTCCCCCCTAGGAAGTGCTGTCTAATGATGATTTGCTGCCTGCTACCTGTGAAGGTAATTCCTGCCATCTTTTCCTGTGTCCATGTTTCCTTCGTGTGCAGCTGGAGCAGACAGTGCAGACCTCGGGCTTGGCACAGGTGTCACACTTTTTATGTCATTTTTATTAATGTCATTTTTGTAATTGTATTTAGTGCCTGGAGCAGAGCTGCTCTTGGTTCCCATCAGAGGAGAGAGGAGAGGAGAGGAGAGGAGAGGAGAGGAGAGAGGAGAGGGAATAAAGCTCTCCACATGCAGAGAAAATANGAGAGGAGAGAACAGGAGAGGAGAGAACAGGAGAGGAGAGAACAGGAGAGGAGAGAAGAGGAGAGGAGAGGAGAGGAGAGGAGAGGACAGTCACAGGAGGGCTGTCCAGGGGCACACAGGTGAGGGTCAATCCCATATTTCCACCCCACTGAGGATCTGTGTTTTTGGCTGCATCACTGACCGGAATGGAGTTAACCTTGATTTACACAGGAGATGGAAAGGGGAGAATTGAGCACAGCAAGCTGAATCCTAGAATAGAAAAAGGCCACTGGAAAAGGAAGCAGAGTGCAAGGAGGAAAAGCTAACACCATGGCCTCTGTGATTCTGTCTTTGCAGCTCCCTCAGGCAACATAACCATAAACAGTCTCTTCAAAAAATGTGAAACTGTGCTCCTTTCTGACAGTTTTTTCCCCAATTTCCTCCTGCCTTTACAAGTAGCTGAGGAAAATAAATATTTAATGACAGGTTTTGATATTTTAATGTAGGTTCTTGGTTAAAACACCACAAATCTCTCTGTGAAAGGGCAACAACAGAATTACAAAGGGACGAACACTACAGCAAGTGAGAAGTCGGTTGGAATGGGAAGTGGAAAGAGGCAAAGCTGCAGAACACATGGAGTATCTTCAGGAGGAAATCACCACTGACTCATTTCAGGAGCCCCTCTCCAGCCCTTGCTGGGAGGGAAAGACCAGGCCAGTTTGGTGTTTTATTTTTCACCTTTCTGTAGGAGCAGAGCAGAGCTCCCTCCTCCATGGCTTGGCTGGGATGTGCTCCTCTGGCAGGATCCCTTTCAGTGAAGAAATTCTTCCTGACATCCAAGAGCCCAGGAAATGTGGTCTCTATGCAGGGACAACCTGGGAATGAGATCTTGGCCTGGTAGCTGCAGTGAATATTTTATGCTGCTCTCCCTCCCTTCCCTGTCGGATCTCGGCAGCAGTCTCCAGCCAACATAATTCTTTGTGAGTTACTTTCGTTAGCAAAACCTTTCACCCCATGAAGATGTTCTACTTAATTAGTAAAAGTTCAATTTTTTTTGTCACCGACAGAGCCCCATATATCACCACGTCTGGAGAGTCATTAGCAGGAAAATTAATCAGGGTGGGTAACAGCTGAGTAGAGTCAGAGCCCTTTGTGTTCCTTCCCACATCTCTGCCTCCAGTGTGAGAACTTTTTCAAGAAGGGAGATCCAAAAACCATCTCCAAGTAGGCAAGAGACCCATTTCTAGGGAGCAGTGGGGTCAAGGGTGTCCCTGAGCCTGAAGCAGAGGGGGCAGTCAGGGAAAGGATGGAAACCAGAACCAACTTTGATCCACCTTGGTCAGAGCAGTGAGGAACTCCAGCTGAGGACTCCAAAATGATGATGGAGGGCTGACGTTTTCCTTTCCCCTGCCTCTGGGAACACACCAAACCAAGGTTTTCCTTTCCTCTGCCTCTGGGAACACACCAAACCAAGGTTTTCCTTTCCCTTACCTCTGGGAACACACCAAACCAAGGTTTTGCTTTTCCCTGTCTCTGGGAACACACCAA
>VZTX01001054.1:58484-114428 GCA_013400915.1 Pardalotus punctatus | reverse complement strand
TTTCTCCCCCATCCATCCTCCTGTCTATTCCTCCACCATCCATCCTCCTGCCCCTTTCTCCCCCATCCTCCTGTCCATTANTTCCTCCACTGTCCATCTTCCTGCCCATTCCTCCACCATCCACCCTCCTGCCCCTTTCTCCCCCATCCATCCTCCTGTCTATTCCTCCACCATCCATCCTCCTGCCCCTTCCTCCACCATCCATCCTCCTGTCCCTTCCTCCCCCATCCATCCTCCTGCCCCTTCCTCCACCATCCTCCTACACCGTCCTGCACCTCCTCCCAGTCCTGGGAGAACGACAAGGATGGTGGGGACACAGGAGATTTGTTTTCTGGTCCTGCATTCGCCATTAGCTTTTTATCTGGCCGTGCATGTGCTGTAAAACCTTTCCCAGTGAGACCTGGGAGGGCTGTGAGCTCCCTTTGGGAGCTGGGACTGGAGTTTGGGAAGGGTTTGGGCAGGATTTTGCACAAGATGAGAGATAGAGTCGTGGGAGGGATTAACAGCCAAGATAGCACGGGCTGCGTGAAGACTCCAGGCAGCTCTGGGACAGAACAACGGTAAATAACAATAAAAAAAAAGTGTCAACAGCTTACTTCCCTCTGATCTGGTGTGGATGCTTACCTGGACCTGTGCTGGACCAGGTCAAGCCATTAAACCTGCCAGAAACTCAATTTTTTTTTGAGAGGGTTTATTTTATTTCTCTTTAGAGAGCTGGACTGGCACACTGAGGTGTTGTGCAAGAACCAGAGTGATGCCAAGGACGTGGGCTGAGTGAGGAAGGGACAAGGTCAGAGCATTTTTAGACCAATTCTTCTGGTGTAGTGAAGCCACATTTTCACAGGGCCAGGATGCTCCTGCCTGGGGTCAGATCCAAGGATTCGCTCATCCCTGGATTCTCAAGTGCAAAGATAACCCCACAAGTGAGTTGGGTAGTGGAAAGCCAGTTTTTCCCCTCCAAAAATGGTGTCATGAGCCATCAGTGACCTCCCATGAACCAGACCTTTCTCCCAAAAGTCATGCAGAGGTTTCCCAGCTCCTTGTGAAGGAGCCCTAAATCACAGCCAGCAGCTCTCACAAACTTCCCATTGATTCCCGGCAGCTCGCGAATGTAGCAAGTGGCATGGAGTTGATACTGCAGATCCATAATTAATGCTTTGTGATCCCAGATCTGAAGGCCCTTTCACAGGCAGAGGGACTGTTAAACTGCCCCTGAAGATGAGGGATAGAGTTGTGGAAGGGATTAACAGCCAAGCCAGTAATGAGCTCAGAAAAAAAACCCACAAGCATGGGAGATGAAAAAAAAAATAATCTGTGAGTGAAAAACATCCATTTATGAAGCGCTCTTTTGCAGAAGGCGAGTGCTTCTGAAGCCACCTAAAGTGCAGATATTCTCATTGCTTCTGGAAGCCTGAGTCAGACAGTTTGGAGCCTAGAATTCCCAGGATGTGGCTCAGGCAGACCAAGCTGGGAGGAGGTTTGGGGGCTGATGTGCTCAGTGCAGACGGCAGAGCAGCGACACAGCTCTCCAGGCTGGGGGATCCATCCATCCATCCCTGGGATTCGCTTTTTAAGAATGTCCCGGGGCTTTTTCTTGTGTTTTTTTCACAGTTGCATGGGTGGCTTTGGCTGGACAGTGGGGGAAGAGAGTAAAAGGAACTGGAGTAGCAGAAAGGACCCTTATCCAACCCCTTCCTCCCAAAAATTCCATGTCCAGCACAGATTGGGGCAAGAATTTGCTTTCTGGGAAAATCTGTCTGGGAGAGTTGTTCCCTGGCACATCTGTTGTAGAATTTCCACCCTGTGGTGTTGTCACCCACTGTGAACCCACCCACTGTGGGGCTGGTGGCATTCTAGTGGCATATGGGTCATTTGAGATGTCCTCTTCTCACCAAGAAGGATGGAGCTTGGTAGTGCGAGGGCTTTTCAGGCCTGATGATGGATATTCACTAGAACATAAACAAAAAAAAAAATCCTTAAGTAAATAAAAAAATACATATAAAAAATAATTATAATTATATAAAAAAATATTTACAGGCAATAATTCCAATATTTTCATATGGGTTGGGGAAAAAAAGAAAGAAAAACAACCAGGAGAGAGGTTTTGAGGACAGATGCAGCCAGTCTCCCACTTAGGAATATTGTCTGTCTACACATCTTGAAAAGGAGGGATTTATATCAGCTGGAACCAATAGGTAGATAAAGAGCCCACTTCAACAGGAAAAAGAAGCCATTATCCATTGCATAGTTAGCTTATGAGAATGAAAAAAGAGCATTTGGAGAAAATATCTGCCCATTAAATATGGAGTTAAGAGCTTGGCTTAGGCTCAGAAGGGAAAAAAAAAGGCTTTTGATTAACCAATAAAGCCAATGGTGATGTTGAGATTATTCAGGGTTTATTGCTTTTATGAAAAGGGGGAAAAAAAAAAAGGGAAAAATGAAAACAAAAACAAAAAAAAAGGAAAGAAAGAAGGAAAAGCCGGTCTGTTTTACATTTGTTGGGACTGCAGTAGATTGCTCTTGCCAGGGTAATAAACAGTAGCTTGGATGCATCATGCAAGGCTGGTTATGAAGATGAGAACACGCAGCTCTGTGGGTTTTAAAGTGCTTGGAGGCATTTTAGGCAACTGTTCCCCCTGCTGATGACCCTGTGGAGGGAAGATGGACTGCAATGGCCTCGTTTGTGGTTACTTAATCTCAGTGCAATTCTTCCACGTGATGGATCAATGCGAGGCCTTCAGCTCAGTTATGACATTAGGATGGACCCATTAGAAAAAAATCAAGGGGAGAGTGATCCCAGGGCTCCCTGTCCATGGGGAAAGGTGGGAGGATTAGGAATGTTTCATCCACTGAGGTGGGGCCATGGCACCACCTTTTAATATGCAGGAGACCAGTACAGAGGGGAAAGGAATATGCTCTTCTCCATGGGATAAGTCAGGAAGCTGTTCAGTAAAATCAGGGAAGGCTCAAATGATGATCTGTGGGTCATTTCCTAAGGGGATGGTGGAGATGGTCTGGGAGGGTCTGGGGAATCTCACATCGGGTTAGAGGCACATCAGTCTGGGAGTGCCCAGGCTTGGCACTGCATGGCGACACATCTTAAGGCTCCTCCATGATTTCACTATCAAAATCAAAGCTGTGGGAGGCATAAAATGTGCAAAATCGTGGCTTTAAATGGGCTAATGAACAGGATACAACACTGCTCGGGCCTCTCTTACAGCAGAGCAAAGTTGCTGCTTCCTAGAAAGTGAACATAGACAAATACAAGTGGGAAATTCAGAGAAATGGTTTTAAGGGCTCATTTTGAGATTAGCTGTTGGAATAGTGTGCCAAAGGTGCCACTGCATTCCTCACCCCAAAGGGACAGTGGATTGTCCCCTGGCCAAAAGTGGATGTAGAAGGAAGTTCTGGAGAGATCAACGTAGTTTATACAACAAGCACTGACTGATTTCCTGCTGTGGGCAATGTAGGAGCCCAGAGTGATGGGAAAGGTCCTTTCTAGCCTTGAATTATTCCCTGTTCCACTGAGTCCTTCATCTCTTGTGTGCCCTCAGCCAGGGGCCCTCTTCATTTTGAAGACATCAGTCACACAGAACTGGACTCTGGCCATGCCCTCTTTGCAGGCAGGGCTTGACACCCATAAAAATCAGTCTCTTACAAAGAAGGATTCCCTTTTCTGGTCCTTTGGCTGAAACCTGGTGGGATTTCAGCTCTGAGTTCCCTCATTTCAGCATTTTTTTTGGTCTGAGTCTGGAAATGCATTAGGACTCTTCTGAAGTAACTGTGAGCATCCTATGAGACCCCAGTAGGGCCTTAATTAAAACTCTAGGAACCAGGACAGATTAAATGAGAAACAATCACTGCAGAAATCCGGTTTGCTTTTGCTGAGTAATAGGAGAGAGGGAAGAAAATGGCCCAGTTTTATGTGGTTTTCACCTGTCAGGAGACAATTCCCCAGCAGAAGTTCCTGGCTGTTTCTCCCAGAGTTCCACAATACAAGAGTTCCTGGGTGTTTTGGAGGTCCGTGTTGTTCTGGAAAACTGACACGTTATTTCCACAGGAAAGGTCTTACAGGATACCATTAGAGAGTCCCATTGCTCAGCTCAGTCCTTCTGGCTCCCCATGGAATCGTAGAGACTTTCAGGTTGGGAAAGCCCTTTGAGATCATTAAGTCCAACCATTCCCCCAGCACTGCCAAGGCCACCATTAATCCATGTCCCCAAGTGCCACATCTGCACAGATGTTAAGTCCCTAAGGGATGGGGACTCCACCACTGCCCTGGGCAGCCTGTTCCAATACTTGACAACCCTTTCTGTGAGTAAAGCTTTCCTAATATTCCACCTAAACCTCCACATGTGCAGCCTGGGGCCATTTTCTCAATTTGTGGTTGGACTCAATGATCTTAGAGGGCTTTTCCAATGGACTTAATGATTCTGTGATTGTATCCCTCTCCTCCTGTCCCTGTTCCCTGGGAGCAGAGCCTGATCCCCCCAGCTGCCCCTCCTGTCAGGAGCTGTGCAGAGCCACAAGGTCCCCCCAGTCCCCCTTTTCTCCAGGCTGAGCCCTTTCCCAGCTCCTTCAGCCCCTCCTGAGGGTCCAGACCCTTCCCCAGCTCCGTTCCCTTCCCTGGACACTTTCCAACCCCTCAATATCCTTCTTGCCATGAGGGGCCCAAAACTGAACTCAGTATTTGAGGTGAGACCACAGCATGTCCCTGTCCTGAGCATTTAAGAGCCTTCATTTACTGGAGAACGACTGGTGGGGTGTGGGACTGACCCACAATCCTGCAGGCACCACCAGAGCATCATCCAGCACCCCGTGGGAGGAACTCACCACCTTTCACTGAGCAGTCAGGACCTCCAGGCAGATTGTCACAGACCTTCCTGTTCCCAGCATGACTCCAGTCCCAACCCTCCTCTCAGGGTGCAGGGATTTCAGGCCTGACCTCCTGGGCTGGGTGCTGCATCCCACTCCCTCTGCCCGCAGTCTCCCTCTAATCCCCGCCTGCCTTCCCAGTGGTTCCCTGCAGCCATCAGCAGAAGCAGGGGCTGTGTGTGCTGCCAGGATAATTAGAGTGCTGCAGGGTGCTTAGTATGCAGGCAACGGCTGTGCTAGTGCTGGGGGAAAAAAAAAAAAAGAAAAGAAAAAAGAAAAAAAAAAAAAAGGGAAAAAAAGCAACTGAAAAAAAGCCCATTTGCCCGAGCAAAAGAAAAACATTTTTTACCACTTGTTTCTCTGCTTCCCCAGGAAAGCCAAAGCTCTGCACGGAGGCACTTCTGGCTGCCATGGGAGGCTGTCTGTGCAGGGATTACCAGGCATTTTTTGGCCCCACAACATGGCAATGCTCTCTGCTGATGTCTGCACAGGGAATGGCTCCATCCCTCGCCTTCTGCCATGGAGAAGGCTGAGATGGAGCAGGGGTGGGCAGGTTCTGTGCTCCCTTCAAAAGCAAGGGCCGTGTCAGGGTCTGATGGAGCTGAGATGTTCCAGGTTTTTGTGTTTAGGGCCAGCTGTGCAATGCAGGTGTGATGCCCTCCTGGTGTCCTTCACCCCACCCGTGACGGGAACCAGCTCGGATGTGCCTGGTGTGGGAAGAACTGGAGCAGGATCCACAACAGCCCCAGGGGAGAATGAGAGGGCATGTGCTGCTGATGGCCCTGTTCTTCTCCAGGAATTAATGGGGGAAATAATTTCTGGTTCAGTCTGCTCCAGGATGAGAGGGGAGAAAGCAGGAGAGGCCACTCATCAAGGAGCATTTCCACAGCAGATGGTGAGCAGGAGGCTGGAGCTGCGTGGTTGCTGTGTTTGGGAAGGGAACAGAGACCTGATGCTTGGCCAGCACAGAGCAATTACCACCTGCCTGCCACCAACCTTCAGTTTGCGGTGCCCAAGGTCCTCCCCTATTCCCTTCAGACATTCCAGCATAAACCCGGCAACTTTCCGCTAGAATTGGTGGCTTTTCAGGTGGAGGTGTGAGGGTTAAACGTCTTCCTTCGCCTGAACCGCATGCACAAGGCAGTAATTGTAACAGCAGAGATTGCAGCAGCGCTTCAGAGTCTCGGGCATTACTGGAGCCCTGCACCCAACACACAAAGGCAGCAGGAAGCATCACCCACCTGTAAATCCCACCTGGGGACAAGGGAGGAGAATGAGAAAAGGGATATTCGCCTTCCAGTTTCCCAGGGAAGGAGCTGAGGGTCAGAGAGAATCAGTGACATGGTCCAGGAGCTGGCTGTGGGATCTCAGGGCTCCTTGTTATCCTCAAGAAATCAGAGCTTCCAGAAAACACAGGCAGGAAAAGACCTTGCCCCACTCCCTGTATCATGCACCCACCAGAGCTCTCCCTAAACAACCTCCTGTCTCTGTTTCTCTGGTGAAAATGTTGCTACTCAGGATGTTCTCCCATTTGGGGTGGCCCTACAATTTTGTAGCCACCCACCAGCCCAGGCAGAGCAGCACGTGGCCAGTGTCCAGAAATCCCAGTGAACATCACTGTCACTCCATGGGATTGCCTGTGCCTGTGAGCTCCATGGAACTGGTGTCTGTGCAGGTGTGAGCAGGCAGATAAACCTGCCCCAGTACAAAAGATGATGTTGCTTTCCCTCCCCAGGAGCCTCCTCCAGTGTTTCACACCCTGGGTGCAAAGACAATTTTCCTCATGTCAGCAACCCTTGCTGGAAATTAAGCAAACTAAGCAACTTGGAGCTCTCTTGGAGCTCCAGGGACAAAAGGAAGGAATTGTCCTCCTATCTGCATGAGGTACAGAAATACTGAATGTTCTCCTTTGTACCTCCGAAAATGAATTTGCTTTCAACCTCTGAATGTTCTCCATTCACACCCCTAATTCTCTGTTCCAAATTTCTGCCTATCCTGTCATTTCCCATTTTCAGACATATCAATTCACTTTCATAAGTTCAGCCTCTTGCACTGGCAACGAGGGGCAAAAATTTGGTGAGCTGTTGTCCTGGAAGAGGAAAGAACACACTCAGGACCATTCCTGCACTGCTGGTGCTATTTTCCTCTTGATTTCAGTCATTATCTCGCTGGGCAGAATTCAAAGCAGGTAGGAGTGAAAGAGGGAAATGCTTTTTCCCAAATAAACTGTGTTTTCCTGAACAGAATATCTCCAAGAGACTGGAAATGTTGACTCTGAATCCAGCCAGATTTGCCTGACTGGAGATGGAGCCGTGGGCTGGGTGTGTTTCAGAATTACAGAGAGATGATGCAAACAGCTTTCTCTTTTGCACATTTACTGATACCTGATGTCCTGAGGCAAAAAATTCTTCTGGTGGGCCAGGAACTTTGTGAAAAAAGACTCCCCTGGCTTCAGTTCTGATGGTCTGACTATTTCACTGTGAACCTCTCAGCCCTTGCATGGTGGGGTCAAATTAATTTCAGCCCACCCCAGCAGACAAACCTTTAGAAATCTTCAGGTGTTTCTCTCCTCCACTGGAGAACCCTGTGCTGCACAGCCCGAACCAATTCACTCCCCAGACCTTCTCTCTGTGCAGCTGCAGCTGATTTCTAACCTGGTTCCAGCAGTCTGTCTCAGCTTCTTTCCTTCACAACAAGGTGGTGCTTTAGCCTGTAGACTTGCTGCCCAGGAGTCCTTGATCCTGGGGAAGGAGAAACCTTCCCAATGTAATAACACCTCCAGACCCCTCATAAATGTTCCCGTAACAGCAACCAGCTTTTCCTAGGCTTTGATGCAGAAATCGGCTGAATTTGTCCCAGCTGCTGAGGGATTGATTTTGGGTGTCTGGCTCTGTCCCAGAGAGGGGTAGGTTAACCCTTTCTCTGTGGAGACCTCCAAGCACCCTGCCATGGGCACAGTGGGAGGCACTGGAAGGACAAAGAGCTGTTTTCCAAGGGAAGGGGGTACAGGCTGCTGGAGATGATGGGCTGGCAAAGCCAACCTGGGTTGCAGCTGTGGATAATGTGAGGAGTGTCTTGGTCTTCTCCTGAAGGTCCATGTGGACAGGAGGGAAAGGGAAGCACAAGGTCCCTGTTGTGCCCAAGCCATCCAGGATGTCCTGGGCTGTGGGGACTGGCAGTCAACTACCCTGGAGGGGCACCAGGAGATGTTTCTGCACACTGGTTACACCTGGATGGTGAATTCCTTGGTGCAATTCCCAATACTGGTGTGTCCCAGGGCTGGGGAGTGGGGGATGCACCACCACACCAGGCAATGTTGTGTATTGGGAAAAGGTTCTTCCCCCAGAGGGTGGGCTGGCACTGGAACAGGCTCCCCAGGGAAGTGCAAACAGCATCAAGGCTTAGAGAGTTCAAAAAACAATTTGGGGAATTGTTTGGGCAATCCCACCTCAGGCACATGGTGGGATTTTGGGGGTGGTCCAGCTCAGAATATTCTCTGATTCTATGAATCAAGCTGTTCTCGGACCTGTTCAGCTGCAGTTTGTTATGTAAACAACTTCTGGGCTCTCTCAAGAAGGATCTAAGGCTCTTTTCTCTGTAGGCCATAAGAAATCACTGCGAGATGGGTTGGAGGGGGCTCCCTGCAAGCCTCAAATGGGTGGGACCAGGGAGCTTCCACAGGTTCAACATTCCCTTGACAGCTCCACCCCACTGTCCCCCCTGGAAGCTGGATGTCCCCAGAGATGACCCAGAGGGAACTCCTGCAGGAGGGCTGGTTCTCATGCCCTGCACAGCCCCAGCCCATGAGATGCGCAGCCACCAGGACTGCTGCTGGTTTGGTGCTGGGGGCTTTGGTGAAACCTAATGGAGAGGAAATCCTGAGGGACCTCGGGGAGGAATGTGATGGATCTGTTCTAGGAGTCAGAGACGGCTGTGCCAGCAGCTCCCGCACTGGAGTGATTCCCAAGCACATCCTTGCTCAGGCGAGGGGAGCATGGACAGGCTGATCCTGATGCCTGAACTGGGATTACCTGAAACAGAGGCCAGACAAAGTGAGGAGAATAAAAAGCATGTTAATTTATTGAAGGCTTTAGGTGCATCCAGAGCAGACAGAGCCTACTCAAGAGGCTACACCTAAAATGGACCCTGAGTTGTGAGTTCTTCACCTTTAATATGTTCTGTCCAACAACATATTGGGTCTAAATCCTCCAATCCCACCTTAAGGTGATGATGTCAACCACCCTCAGCCTGCTCCCTCCAATTCACTGCTGTTTACATATTTTGGTGCTCTGAGGCAGTGGAAGTGTCCTTGGATTTTCCAGTTGAGAGGAATTGTTTTATCTAAAATGCCAGGAACAGAGGTTTTTAGCATTTTATATGGAGCCTAGAGCTACACACCAAAGCTACAGATACGTGAAAAATAGAAGCTAAAAATCCTTAAGGCATCAATCCCACCCTGCAGCTGACTGGGAAGAGCAACTGCAAAATCTTTCCTGTGGAGTTTTTCTCCTTCTCCTCACCAAGTACTGAGTCATGGTGAGTCACTGCGCACTCTGTGGTGTTGAAGTCACTCATTTTCGATGGGTTTTCCTCCTGCTGAAGGCTTTATGGGACATGTGGCACAACAGATAAGGCCGTGAATGGGGATGTAGGGGAATTGGGGAATTCTTTCCCTTGCACCTCTGTTCCTGCCGAAGCTCGAGAGGATTCCACACCCGAGGGATGAGGGACGCCATGAGTCACAATAGTTGTGATGAGGGTTTGGCCTTGCTTCGCTCCTGGAATCAGAATTTGTGTGTGGGTGGGAGTCCCTGTGTCCCTGCTGCCTTGATCCAGGGAATGAGGTGACCCAGGTGGAAATCGGTGCTGAGAGGTCAGTACCAGAGTGGGGTTTGACAGAAAGGCAGGGAATGATTTTTCTGCAGAAAGCTAGATTTGGGAGTGCAGGATTTGGGCAGTTCTCAAGGGAAGAGGCCCTTCGTAGCTGTTGAAAACAAATTTTTTGTTGAAGTAAGTTGTCTGAACTCCTTGGAGGAGGTGGTAGAGAGAGAAATGCAATTTCTGGGAAGGTTTTTGTCCTGTCTCTCTCCAGCTGGGCCAAAAACCTTCTAGAAGAGTCTGTCTCTATCCACCTGCTGTCAAAGGATGCAGATGACTGTTCAGCCCGGACACTTAACTTGATAAATGCTAGAATTAGTGACATTGTTGGATCTTAAGAGAAAGGGAATTCCTTCAGTGAGGAGGGGTTTATTTCAGTGCTGAGACCTGCAAGAAAATGTGGAACATTTTTGGGTGTTAACTGTGGAACTTACTAAGGGGAAGACGGCCATCCAATTGTTCAGAATATGGGATTCTGGGCAATTTTCCTTCCTCCTTCCTTTTCAGCCTAATTCCTATCCTGGTATTCAGCAAAACTCAGAGAAGCTCATTGCCCTTCCTGAGCATGGCTGGTATGATTGAAACGAGAACAGAGACAGCTTTAGGGCTTCACGTTCTCCTTTTTCTCTGCTCCTCCCTGTCCCTCCAGCAGCAGGGAGCTGTTTAAAATCCGTGCTGAAAAACTCCTTTCTCTTTCAACGCCTTCACCCACCTCAGCATCTCCAACAGGCACGTGCACGCACAGGCACAAGAGCTACAATGGTCTTTGTTGCTGTTGCTGTTGTTTTGATGTTGAACAAAAGTCCTGGCTCCAAACCCCCCTCCTTACTGGATCACCTTCAGGATTGTGTGTCAGGAATCAATGCTGCAGATGTTGACTTAAGCCATAGTGCTAGCAGGAGACTTTTAATACATTTCAGATACAACAACAAAAAGCAGATGCCAATTCATAGGGAGGGAAGGGAGATGTTTTGATCTGGTTTTTTTTTTTTGGAAATGAATTTTCATGCAGCCTTTATTTCAAATTTTATAGTTTTTTTTTTTCTTTTCCCTGGAATGCATATTAAATGCTGATAGCCTGTTATCCTTGACCTTTAGAGCCTGTGAATTTGAAAATCCAATTCCCTGTGAAAAGCAATGCATACAATATGGACTTTGAAGAAAATGCCAGTAAGTGAGTTATTTTCTTTATGGCCCTGCAAGGGTCTCCTACTGACAGAAAAAAGGCAGGAGCACAACTTGTGTGTAACGCAGGCAACAAGGAGAGAGGTTTCCATGCTTTGCAGGCCGTGGGTCTTGTTCACCCAGTGGGCAGGAAGGAACATTAGGTTGTTAGGAGAGATAATTCACATTCCTGTTTCTCAGCACTCCAGTTCTTGTGCTTTTTAACTCCTCTAGTGCTGCCAGATGGGCTCAGAGCATTTTGGTAGAACGTGGCACCAGATGTGCGACTGCATCCTGGTGGGATTGTCTTTAAACACTGGTAGGTTGTGCTGGGAATGTCATACTCACCTTTTCTTTCTGCTGTGCTGAAAGAGTTCTGGTGACCTCCAGTGGTGTTGGGGACAGCCCTTGGGAGCTGTTTTTCCAGATGTGCTGGAGACATCCCGAGGGAGTTCTCTTCCAGCTGTGCTGGGAACATCCCTGGTGAGTTTTCTTCCACGTGATGCATAGATAGATCAGGATACTATTTATCCAGCAATCCAGTAAACCCAGTCAGTGCTCAGTTTCCCTTCTCTTGTCCTCAACCTGTCACCACTTCTTTTCAAACTGCCTTTGCTTGGGCAGTTTCCCTGGCATTTACACACTTTGGTTATAATATTGCAATTCCCCCACTCTCCAGCTTTTGGCCAGGAATGATGGTTACCTGATTTTTGCTTTTAAAATATCCCATGTTTCTGTATGGGGAAAGGCTGGGAGGGGTGTTCAAGAAATGTGCCAAACCCATAATTATATTTACCAGAGGCAGCCATATAGATGTGGGGCTGGTAAGATGGGAAATCCAGATGTTTTAAGAAAAAAATAAGATATCTCACAAGTTAAAAACTCATTCATTAGTAGCAATCCCCATAGACCTGCTGTCTCCTCTGGGCATTAGAAGAACATATCACAACCAAGGGGCAGGAGTTGGAGTTTACAGAAGAAATTCTTCCCTGTGAGGGTGGGGAGGCCCTGGCATAGGTTGCCCAGGGAAGCTGTGGCTGCTCCTGGATCCCTGGAAGTGTCCAAGGCCAGGCTGGATGGGGCTTGGAGCAGCCTGGGACAGTGGAAGGGGGCCCTGTGGAACTGAATGATCTTTAAGGTCTCTTCCAATCCAAACCATTCTATAATTCCATGCGGTTCCATTCCTGAAAAACACAGGTGTGAGCCCATTGCTATTCAGGCTGTAGTGTCCTAGCAGATACACAGGACCTGTGCAGGAGGAATTGGAATTACCCCTGTGTGCAGGAACTGCAGTTCAGAACCAATAGAAACCACAAATTATTTGGGATTAGGTTCTCTGACTTTTATAAGAAAGCCAAACTTTGCATGAAATCTAAAGGCTGGGAAGCCACGTGAACCAAAACTCCCCAAAGTCAAGAGCTTACAGAATCATTTTGCTGGCAGCTAAACCCTGCCTCAAATGAGACACAGCTCGTAAGCCCCTTTGTGTATCTGAACCTTTTCCCCACTCCCAGGCTCAGGCAGGGAGTCTGTGCTGGAGCAGGACAGGGAGCCAGGTCTGTCAGACCCTGGGATGTCTCTGTGATGGCTGGACACCTCGCCTCTGGCTGTGCTGCCTGTGAGTGGCATGAAATGAATCTTCAAAGGGCTCTGTGGATCCTCTGCCCTCTCTCATCTCAGTGGTGGCAGCCCCTCGGTCTTTGCTCTCAGACAATGACACCACAGGGTGGTTGGCACACACTTGGCTTTTCTGGTTTTTTCCTTCCCCTTCTTATTTTCTCCCCACTCTTTTCCTTCTAATTTAGAGCTCTAGATTAAATTCAACTTAATTAGAAGGATTATACATCTTATAAATTTAATATTTAATATGCAAGCATAGCTTTTATTAAAGGTGTCCTAGGAGGAATGGTAATGAGTTATTGCACAATAAATAGTTGGGTGGAAATGAGCGTGATAAAGGACTGGAACTTCTGGAGAAAGGGAGGGGGAAAGGGGATGGGAATGCTTGGGGAACATCTCTGGTGACTGCTCAGAGTGCTGCTGTGATCTCTCTGCTGCTCACACCGTGACCCTTCCAAAAGCAAGAGGAATGAATTTTCCGTCAGCACAGGCAGGAGAAAAGATTTGAGAGGCCAGGGAGGGCAGCAGGGAGGGAAGGATGAGGGGAAGGTCAGTAACTAAAGATCCTTGCAAAGAGAAGAAACTGATGGAAGGACCTGTCCAAAAGCCATGAGGAGGAGTTGTGAACTCACTGTCTCCAGAGCAGATGGAAGAGATAACTTGGGCTTGGCTGGGCTTTTTTTTCACACATCCACGTCTCCTTCTGCCCTCAGGAGCAAGAACCAAGGCTCAGCTGTGATTTTTTAAGAAGACCCTGTTTGTGATTTGCAATATCCCATTAGGCTGGTCCTGTTGTCCTTCACATCTGTTTTTTCCTGGAGGTCACCCACTTACTGTGCTGAGAATGGGAGCTGGGTGATGGAGGGCTGGATTCTGGTGCATCTCCATGAAACCTGGTGCAGATCTGGGGCCCTTTGAACTGAGAGCTCAGGTGGGACTCGCCTCTTGGAATGCCTCCAGTGTGGGTGGCTTGTGAGCTGCGTTCCCACTGTAGACAAGAGGGATCGAATTAACACCATCATCAGGGCTGGGACTTGAGTCACTGGGCCGTGAGTAGGTGTTTGTTTTAGGATGACACAACTTGCGCTGTGAATTCTGCACAGGAAACTTCTCCAGGGACTCTGAGGATCAAAGGCTTTGTTTGTGCTGGTAAATCAAATGGGCCAGGGATTTGCCCTCTTCAGCCTTGAAGGCAAACAGCCCAGTCTGACTCACACTTGGCATTGTCTGTGAGAGCTCCAGCAGGTCCCTGCACCTGTGGCAGGACAGTTAACAGCAAAATAAAGTGGAAGCTGTGCCTGCTGCTGGGTACCACAGCCAGTCACAGTTTGGTTCCCAGGACGGAGAAACCACTGCCCAAGCACTGCTGCCCACACTGAAGGCACTCAGGTGAATCTTTCCCCTCCTCTCAAATGATCTTCACCACCAGGGTTGTCCAGCCCTGGTGCAGCTGCCCAGGGCAGTGGTGGAGTCACCACCCCTGGAAGGGTTTAAAAGCCATGTGGACGTGGCACTTGGGGACATGGTTTAGTGGTGACCTTGGCAGTGCTGGGGGCATGGTTGGACTTGGTGATCTTGGAGAGCTTTTCCAGTCATGATTCCATGATTCTGTTCTGTCTGGGTGCCAAGGCAGAGCTAAGTGAAGGCGTATCTGGAAAAACAGGGCTGGGAAGGTGCTGTGGTGTCCATCAGACACCTCAAGGAGTGTCTGGGGTTGGGACTGGGGAAAGAAGACACCAGTGTGTAACCGGGTCTCAGTGTGAGGCTGTGGGGAGCTCTGGGGAAAGGCTGGAAGTGTGGGAGGTGCCTGATGGGGGAATGGGTTCTGGGATATCTCCAGGCAACCTGTCATGAAACTGGGGCTGGCTGTGGGGGTAACTGAGACGGGAAATCTCCTGGCTGGTGGTTTTGTAACTTGGAGAACATCTGGGACCGAATCCGCCATGGCTTTAAAAGGCCAGTGAGAGGAGAAGGCACCTCTTCCTGGAAGTGAATTCAAGCCAAGGCTTTGGGGAGTTGGAGCATCTCTTTGGGGTGGTCCTGCCTCACTTCACATCTGCATTTTTGGGGTTGTTGTCTAATCGTGCCAAGGCCTTTCTCTCCCACTCACTCATGATTTTCTCAGCCAGATTAAATCTTCTCCAGCAGTGCCTGTGCATTTCTGTATGGGAAACTGCTCTCTGGAGGGTGTACCTGTATCCAGGTCTCCTTGCCCACCCTCAGGATTCATCTCCATGTGTTTTTCTCTGGCTCTGAGGGATGAACAGGATGTAGATAAAACGGCCACCCATGTGGCAGTCAAACCAGGCCTCAGGGCTTGTGCAAATAAACACCTTTTTATTTCCATCCAGGGCGGGAAGGCTGCCCTTGACAAGAAGGGAGTTAAGGAGCCGTGTAAATACACAATTTTAGGCCCTTTGGATTTATGCAATGGAGCTGGCAAAGAGCTGGAGCCACCTCTGGTTGCTCTGGTCAGCAAACAGGGCACTCGTTATCTCCACAGATGGCCGCCCTGGCCCCCCACGCCTGATATTTGTAATTACAAGCAGGGATTATGCAGGAAGGAGATGGAATCAAGTATGAAAACCCAGCAGACAGCAGGGGAGCTTAGACACCGGCTGGTTCCTCCTGATGGAGGCAGAGATAGCACCAAGCTCTGTGAGCAGGCTTGGGGTGCATATGTCAAATCTTTAGGGATCCCAATAGAGGGATTAAAGCTGGGAGGAGGGAAGGGGGAAACGTCTGATTAACATTTCTGATGCATGCCTAGGGCTAACATGGTGTGCTAATGAATCCTGGTGTAGTAACAGAGCTTTCTTAGTGCCCTCTGCCCTGAACAGCCTCACAGGGAAGCTGGACATGGACAGGATTTAATTCCTGTCTTTTATGTACAGCTTTGGACCCTTTGACAGGGACCTTGTGGAGACACAGCCTCTCCATGTGCTTGGGATGGTGGAGTCAGCAAAGAATCCTCCCAGGGACAACACAGGCAGCAGCTTCCATCTTTAGGAAAAACTTTATGTTGCTCTTTCTCTGCAGTGGGGATGTCAATCCTCACTCAAACCCTGAGAGTAAAACAAGCACAAATCCCTAGGGAAGCTGTGAGGCATTCCTGTAAATAACCAGGAGTGCTTCACTACCTCAGGGCTGGCAGGGCTGTAGGAGAAGGGACATCCAGACCTTTCCGTGGGGTGTCTGCCATGGCTGATGAGGTCATTATGGTCCCCTCAAAGAACTGGACCCCGTGAGACCAGACACTGCACAAACCAAAGTTTGCCGGGAGATGCTCCCTTGTCTTCAGGCAAGAAGACGTTCCCTAAGGATGCAGACACTCAGGGAATGTCAATCTTTGCAGGTGATGAACAGAACAGCTCACGATGGAGAGCTGCAGCAGGCAGTGCCCCTTTTTGGGCTCCAGCACACCTCACTGGGACACACTGCCCTACAGACAGAAGCAAATTCCCTTTTCCCTTCCTTCTTTCTCTTCCCTGTGGCAAGGATTGAGAATTCCTGCTTGACTGGGAATGAAAACAGATAGAAAATATGGGTGACAACTCTCTGCTACCTCTTTTTATCAGAAGGAGAGGGAAAATTTGTGGTAAAAGAACAGGGAGGAGAGAGGGGGAGGACACTGTGTGGGTCCAAACTGTGTTTGCAGTTTCCTGCATTGTGCCTTTTCCTCAAAGCATCCAAACAAGCCAACGGGAGCTGATGATTCAATAATGCAGAGCCAGGAGACAATGGGGGGAAGAACAACAACAAAGCGAAGAGGGTTTTAATAACCGTTTATTGAGGCTGTAATTAAATTTTGGTGTCTGTTTGGAAAACAAGAATCTCATTTTGTGCGTGCCCCCATCTCCCCACCACATCTGCACCCAGGTTTTCTCGTGGGCAATTACTGAGCATGCTGTGAGCTGATTAGCAAATACAGGTGTGGCAGGCAAAGAAAAAGGGAGCAGGAGAGGAGAGGATGAGGAGATTTTTCCAAGCCTGGCACCGGCCCCATGCAGATGGGAAGCAAGATCCTGGGAACAAGTTGTGGAGACAGCTTGGGACTTGAGAGAGACAGGGGAAGGTGGGGAGAGGGGGAAAGTGGGGCTGACCCCTGGTCTCAGTGGTTGCCAGCCAGGCTGATTTGGCTTGGAAAAGGGATTCAGTTCCTGGCTCCAAAGGTGTTACAGTCCATGCAGTTTCCGTGAGGGCTAAAGAAAGTTTTTGTGTGGCTGAAGGAACTTCATGGGGGTTGTAATGTGTGTGATGAAACATAGCAGGGCACGTGCTCTGAGGCTGAGGGCAGGTAGTACAGTTATTTATGTCCATAAATCTGATTCTCCTCTCTTCCGTCACACAGCTCAATGGGTTCAGTGTCCATGTCATCTCCTCAACCCTGCCAGGGCATAGGGTGAAGGCAGCACTGGCCAAAGCTGTGCCAGGGGCTGTGCCAGGGGCTGTTTCCCTGGCCCTGTACCGTGTGTTTTTACAGCTTAACCTCAGAGGTGGAGGCTGCAGTAGAAGGATGAAGAGCACACCAGGAGCACAACCTCCTGCCCACACGGAGAGCATGGCAACCCTGGCTAACATAGCTGTGGCCAAAAAATGGGAAACAGAAACAGGCAGGTGCTCTCCAGCTCACTGTCCCTCCTAGAGAGAAGGATATGGTATTTCACCTGGAGCTGCTGTTTTCCAGCAGTTGTCTTTCCTCCCCATCCTCTCCCAGCCCACTGAAATACAAGGAATGACCAAGAAAAACTCTACCCTAGCTGGGCCAGGCTTTCTGTGAGCTAAACCAGCATTTCCCCCATCCCAACCTGCTGCAGGTCTCATTGCCTAATTTCTGCCTGCTCATTAGAAGGCACAGCAATAACAGTGCTGTGGTCACTGCCTCAGAGCCCATCACCTTCTTGCATTAGTGCTGCCTGCTAATTGCCAGGAGCTGGGTGGAGGAGCTGCTCCTGGTCCCTGCCAGAGTTTTCCCTGGGCAGAAGGGCTGCATCCGACCTTCATTTGTATTCTGGAGGCACCACTCACTTAGCAGTATCTCCTGCCATCAATAAACCAATGCAAACAGAGATAAGCCAGATAAAGCGAAAGTAGGTCACTTCTGCAGCACAATGACATCCAGCTCCCTTATTCCTCACACAGCCTAAAAGTTAACTCTCTCTCCCATCATGGCTTTTCTTTTCTCTTCCTCCTTTTCGCTCAGAGAGGCCGGGGAGGTGGGGCAGGGTGATCAGGTGGGTGTGAAACCCTCCCCACAGCCCGACCTGCACCAGGCTGAGGGTACATGGAGGTCGTTCAGCTGTGTGGTGGAGGAGCTCATGGAGGGGTTGGTGTCTCTCACAGAATCTCTGAACCCTGTGCTGCTTTTTTGACCAATTAAAGTACTGGACAGATGTCTCCTGGTGGTGGCTGTGGGAAGCTGGCTTTGGTCCTCTCAAGAGCTGCTCTCCTTGGTGACATCCTGTGGGAACTGGACGATCTTTAAGGTCCCTTCCAACCCAAACCATTCCATGATTCTGTGAAGGACATATTCTGGTTATGTAGGTCCTGTATTCCCTTCTGTGTCTCTGGAAAGAACATCACAAACTCTTCCCTCGGTATCAGCTCATCTTCAAGCCTTGATGTTCATTTAACTACCTCTGGCAGTGATAAGATTTCATTCCTAATTGTAAATTATATCATTGACTTCTTCACTGAGAACCCCAAGAGCTGGCTAGTGTCCCATAAAATGGCACTCTTGTATCACAAGATGACAAAAGCTTTCTCTTGATGTCACCTGAGGCCACGTTTGGGTTGGTAGCACATGAATGAAAAGCTCTGGTATCAGTGCTATTTATTGGCTGTTACATAGATTTCAAGTGCTGTTATGAAAGCAGAAGAACCTCTGGAGATGCTTCTAAGACCTTCTAACCCTGCAAAGGAACACAAGCATTATCTCAGTCTTGGATGATCTCCAGGAAACAAGACAAGCAGGGATGATTCAGTGTTCCTTTCTGGAGATTTCTGTAAATGCTCTCTTCCTTGGCGTAAATGCTTATGGGAAATAGATTTTTAAATGTCTCATTTAAGTGTTCATTCCTACAAAAAGGGGTTCTAAAAGTGACCCTCATCCGTCCAAGAAAACAGAAATGACACCACAGTGTTGGGTATATCACCAGCTTGAATGGCAAATAATCTCTTCTCAGGGCTACCTCTACAGCAGGAAAGAAATTAATTGCAAAATAAAAATGTAAAATAAATAAATCTCAGAAAACTACAGCCAAGTTTACATGTACTAACAAAAACATTTGTCTTGTTCTCTGAGTCTTTCTGAAGATTCCAACTTCTCCCAAAAGATTTTGTCCTGCCTCTGCCACTCAATTTCCCCTCTGGTGCCTGAGGAAGGAGGAGCAGGGAAGGACAGAGGTCTGGAGGTTCTTATCAGGGCTCTGAGATATCTGTGTGTCCCAAGATGCCCTTTCCACTCAGATAACCTTGCTGTGTGACCCTTTCAGTGCCATCTACCCTCCTGATACCCACGGTCTGTGTTTCATAGGACGAGGAGGGGCAGGAATGCTCTGCTTCTTGTCTCAAAAGGGTGGCATGGGATGTTCCTCCCCCTTTTCAAGGAGATGTGGGGACTGTCGCTTCCCCCAGGAGAGTGCCTGCAGGACAGGGTGGATCTCAGTGTGGAAGACTGTCTTATTTTGGCCTGTTTTCCTTTAGAGGAGCCATCCTCATTTCCCTGTCAACTTTATTCCTTCTATAACTGATCATCTTCCCATTGCATCTCTTCCAACAGCCTCCACCCAGGTGGGTCCTGGAGCAGCAGAAATGCCATGGGAGCCTGTCTGGAGCCACAGGTATGGGAGAGAGAGGATGCACCTGGCTTCACATCCCATTCCCTCTGCTCCCTTGGCTTCATGGCTGTGTAACCACCTGCATGGGAGTTACTCAGATGACCTTTCTGAAGTCTCTCATGAAGCATCAGGCTCGTTTACCAGCAGAGGTCAAGTGTAGGGAGCTGAGACAAAATCCCTGGAGTTTTGTGCCAAATTCTATCCATCCACTCAAATCCACACCGCTGCTCCGTCTGTGTTTGCCATTCTCAAACTCTCCAGGAGGCAGCAAGGAACTGCTGCCACATCCTGCCACATCCCAGATTTGCTGTTGGATCATCCCTGCATCCATTTCATCTGCTCCTGTTCTCTCCAAGCCTGTTTGGAAATCAGGCTCTGCCGGCAGCACGTGGCACGGGCACGTGCCCAGTCTGGCAATGAAACCTCCTCCAGAAGCTCTCCCCTCTTCCTCCTGTGTTAATACGACCCTGATGGCCTCATTAGTTCTAATTTGTTTGGCCACCAGATTTAGATGAGTATTCCAGTGATAATGCGAGACCTGGGCAGTGCAAACAATGACTAATTAATGCAGTTAAAATTCCTGCCCAGGGTGGCTGCAGAGGAGGAGGATGGTGCTGGAAGGCAGATTTTTGTGTACCTGGATGCTGCTGGGCACAGCCACGGATTCACAGCTTCTGCAGAGGCTCTGAGCTGGCAAGCAGCACCTGCAGCCTGGTCTGGAGGAAGCTCAAAGAACCCTCCCAGAAACCCCCAAGGCAGGGGCAACGCCTCAACTGGCAGGAAAAGTAGGGATCGATCCAAGGGGTGATATTGGATATTGGAGAAATAAGATAGAGGTGAAATGGCTCACTGCCCACTTTCTCTGGGCTTCAGGAAAATCACTTCAATGGGCTCTGAGGAGATCTGCTCACAGAGGCTGGTGTCAGACAGCATCCTGCATGTCAGCACAGAAGAGGGAATTTGCACCTTCAAGTGAAAATGTGGGTGGGGATGAAGGAGCCTTGGGAGGATGGAATGGTGGCCAGGGCAGATTTTCAACTTTAAAAGATATTCCCAGTGGAAAAACAGCTTCAAATGTTCCTCCTTTGCATACCTTTGCTCTGTCACAGTCCCCAGGGTGTGTTGTTTGGAGTCCTCTGATAAACGTGGGGAAAATAAAGCAGAGAGAGGCAGGCCTTTTCTGGGTGAAGAAAATCTCTCAGAAATGCTGTTGGTCTGTCCTGGTTTGTGTTCTTCTGATAAAGTAAATATCCTTCCCTCCTTCCTCCCCTCTGTAGCTTCCCCAGGAGTGGATTAAATCACTGCAGCCCTTGGATGGAGAGTGTGGTCCCTCCGGCTCAGTATAGAGTATTCCGTTTCAGACCTTGCCTGTGGCCATGATATTTACTGGCTCTCTTCCAATCTGAACCCTCTTCCTCCTTTGCTTCCATATTTTCCCTGAACTCTCGCATTCCTGTCCCCCTTTCTGCCTGAAACAAGAGATGACAAACAGAAGAGGGGACTGTCATAGCAGCAAGGTGGCTGATTTAGCTTGGATTTTACTGCTCCTGAGAAAGATTCAGGCAGTCACCAGTGCTGGTTTGCTTTTATTGAGGGCTATATTGAAACTTTAGCCAAGTTCTGGGACAGAGGGACTCAAGCCCTTCTTCATCTCCTGCTGTGTAAATCATTTTTTTATCCTAATGGATTAGCGGCTCCTCTAAGAACAACGATGCTTGAAAAGAAAAATGTGTGGGAGACTTCCCACCTCGTGTTATCTGCTCCCAAAACACTGATATTGCTGTGAGCCTTAACTGTATCACAAAACATCATCTCACCCCTGGCCCCGCTCCTGTGCTCCTGCTCACCGATTTTATCTATCGTTAAACACTGCTTTGCTTTTGGAAACCAAGAACAAACCCTCTGTGAGGCACTTGAGGGAAATTCCTCCCCTCTCCGTGAAGCAAGGGCCTCGAGTGCCAGGGGAGAGGTGTTCACTTCTCCCTGCATGTTTTCTGCGCTGTCTGGTCGTGGCTGGTGGCAAGAGCAATAAAAGGTGTGTGTTTTACCAGCTTGTGCTCTGCTGACAGGGTAAGGATCTCATCTTTGTGACAGAGATGGAAATGACTGAGAGTTTTTGTCTGTCAAAGCCTCCAAGTACAGACTCACCGGGGCTCGGATTCTCCCTGTGGTTTTAAACTGGGGAAGGCTGGGATGGGGGTGGTTTGGTCTGGAGAGGAGAAAGCGCCAGAGAGAGCTCAGAGCCCCTTCCAGTGCCTAAAGGGGCTCCAGGAGAGCTGGAGAGGGACTTTGGAAAAGGGCATGAAGTGATATGGCAAGGGGGAATGGCTTCAAAATGACAAAGATTTAAATTAGAAAGAAATTATTCGCTGTGAGAGTAGTGAGGCCCTGGCACAGGTTGCCCAGAGAAGCTGTGGCTGCCCCGAAGTGTCCAAGGCCAGGTTGGATGGTTTTTAGAGTAATCTGCTCCAGTGGAAATTGTCCCTGCCCGTGGCAGAGGCTTGGAACTGGATGATCTTTAAGTTCCCTTTAAATCCAAACCATTCCATGATTCCGATTGTCATTAATCAACGGCATAATGAAACCTGGAACTGCCCCCAGAGCCAAATCCCATGATCCTGCTTCCAGCACAGATCCTGCTGTAGTTAAATTAACTTGTATCAAACCAGGGATGCTAACAGCAGGTCGTACATCAAGAATATGTCTTCTCTATTAATTAATTGAGGTCAAGGCCCTTTTGCAAGCTCAGGCTCAGCACTGCTAAGGACTCACATGCACTTAGACACAAATGGTGCCTGAGCTCTGGAAACACGAAGCAATGAGTGCACATGAGCTTTTGTGGGGGTCCAAGCCCCTCATCTTGTGCCCTGGATGTATTTATGAGGTGTGGGCACAGTGGGCAGGTCTCTGCCCAGTTCACGGGCACATGTGTTGGCTGCAGCTCTTCACCTGCCCCTTTCACACCTGAAGCTCCTCCCCAAGGCTCTCTGTGGAGCTGTTTGTGGCCTGTGATGCTGCATAGCTGGGACACAGAGTGCTCTAAGATGTTCCCCAGCTCTGGGACTCTGGATCTGCTCCTTTTTGCCAGTCTGAGCCCTGACTTTGGCAAGGCTGAGAGCCAGCACTGTCAGGGAAAGCAGACAGAGCACAAGTAGAACGTTTAGCATTTCGCAGTTTGAACATATCCTTAGGTTACTTGTGCTCTCTGATGTCTCTTCTGCGCTGTTTGAGCAGGATCCTCACCATCTGGGCAGTATAAAAATACCCCTAAATCCACCCATGCCCAGAACCCGAGTGCGGCTGCCTAGTCTGCTACCTTCACACACCTTCTCCCACCTTCTCTGAAGGGCAGAATTATCTTTCCAGGAGACAACAGCAGCCCTTGCTCTCATCAGGTCACACTGCTCATCATTAGCTGTCATCACACAGCATGGGCCAAAGTACAGCTCAGCTGAAGCAGGACTGACAAAGCTGCTGGAGGATTCATTAGAGCCGATGATCCCGGGGAGCTGAGCACCTAAAAAGACACTGAGGTTGAATTCATGAGCTGGTTGTCTAGACTCAGAGCAGAACAGGTGCTTCCAGGGCGTGATTAATCTCATTCTAAAGCAGACATCTCAAACAGGTCAGATGACTCATGTCCTGGCAGGGCTTATTTCTCTCTGCAGACTCTAAAGGTGTCTGAAGGTGACCAGCGTGGCTGCAGACGATCAACGTGGTGCACATCAAATATTAGGTGAGATGAATCCCACCCCGAGAGACAAATCAAAGCAGTGGACTTTGCACGCTGTAAGAATGAGGTTAAAATTATCTGTCTGGCCAGTAAAGGACATCGAAAAGAGGTGTTGAGGGAGGTGAATTTAAAGAGCTGTGGCCAAAGAACCAAACCTTCCCGTGTACCTGTTGTCTGGCAATTATTGTCCCAGGAACTGTATTTTCAGAAAAAACTGGAAGGGAAGCTGGGGAAGAGGGTGAAGCTGAGACAGGAATGCTGGAGGCTGTGCGGAGGCTCCAAAGAGATCAGACACTTCCCATCTCCACCACGAGCACCAGTGGCTTTCCAGGAGAGGCACAGAACGGCAGGTGGCCCTTTGAGAAGACACAAACAGATTAAGGGCAGCAGCTTCACAAGGTGAGAGGTAACCAGGGTGAAACCCCTCAGAGGTTGCCAATCCAACCTCTTTCTCCATGGTCAGTGCTTCTGCCACCCTTCAGCACCGGCCTGTGAGGGATGTGGGGCCACACCAGGATGGAAGAGAGGAGGGACAATGACCTGCCACTCCTGCCCTGGTCAATGAGTAGACCCACCACTCTTGCAAGGGGTGCAAACTCAGGCCTCGAGGTCTGGGGCAGCAAAAAAAAGTACAGTTTGTGCCTACAAGTGCATTTGGCAGCTTGGATGCATCTCCGTCTCACTGGTTTGCTCAAGGAAGGGCCTTAAAATGTCCACACTCTTGCTGTGCTCTGGAAAGTCTTGTCCATAAAAGACTTCCTGTCTGCTGGAGAATTGACCTGTGTGTGGCCAGAGCAGTTCCCCGCTCACCTCCAGGTCTCCTGATGATCTCCAGCTCTGGCATCCGCCGTGGCTCAGCTGTGCTTGGCAGGCATGAGGGAGGTGAGATGTTTTGGGACAGGTTTGTTCCAACTGTGCACCGCGGCTGCTGCCAGGAGATCAACTCCAGCAGCTTATCCGACCATATGGGGACCTTCTGGGGTGTCTCTGTGGGACATCCGTGGACTCCTGGCTTTGTAGGATTGCAGTTCTCTCCCTCCTGTGGCCCACAGTGAAAGCTGGCAGGAAGGGGCTTAAGGGTGACCCTTGGATATATTTGAGCCTGGGGATCTTATAGGATTAAAACCCAAGAGGTGCACCACCAAAACTGACACATTTAAAATTTGTGAGATTTCACACATTTAAACCCCTCCCATATAATTTAAAAATATTATAAAATATATATATTTTATATACATTTTTTTTAATTAATCCAGATTTCTTCCAGCTCACATTAGATTTTAGCATCTGATTGCCTCAGTATGGGGGAGACCTTCCCTGTTTACCTGTGGGGCTGTTGAGTGGGATGGCACCAGTCCAGGGGTGCTCCTGTTTCTCTCAGTGCTTGGCAGAGGAACAAGTAAAAATATCCTCTGTGTCTGACACCTGAGCATCCTCCCCTCAAAGCCCAGCCCTGCTGTTGTCTGGGCACACATCCCTTTTGGAAGAGAGCTTTTAGCTCCTCAGGAGCGTTTTTCTCCCGGGAGGAGTCCTGTCCCTCTGAGCAAAATTGTTGGGTAGTTAAAGCCTCCTGTTCGATAAGTTTGGATTCACTGTGCTTGGGCTGTAGTTGCAACTCATACCGAGTAATCACCGTGTCAGCTGTCACAGAAACAAAATCCTTAATGGATGGACAGGTTTGGGCCATCACCAGAGCTCTGGGGATGGACATTTGCTCAAAGGGAGATGTCATTCCTCGCCTGACAAGACCTAAACAGTCCCAGAGGCTGCTGGTCCCAGTGTGTGAGCACACCCAGGACTTCCCCAGCCCTTTGCTCTTCCCTGATACCCCGTCTAAGTCACAATTTTGTCTGATATGCTCATCATAAATCTTGCTCTGCTCCTTTTCCTCCAGCATTTCCACCTCATCCTAAATCTGTCTTGCTGCTCCTTCTCGCAGGTTCACTCTCTGTCTGCAGGTGAAGGTGAACACACTTTTTAGGAACTCCGTGTGTGTGCCAAAAGCAGATTCTTGCTGGTCCCAGGCTGGCATGACAAGGTTGTGGCACAAGGAAGGTGTTCTTGTCTTTGTCATGCAGGCAGGTTCAAGGCCAGACAAGTCAGGATTGTGATGATGGAGCAACTGCTGGAATTGCAGCACTTCCTGGACCCTTCTGAGAGGAAACAGAGGATATAAAATCACCAATACACTGACTGAGATAGGAGGTGGTGAGTGTTTTCATGGCAGAGCAGCATTGTGGAACTGAACTTCCCTGTCCCTGGTGTGAGGGATGCTGGGAACAAATCTTCCTCTGTGGGAGGCTGTCATGGAAAAAGAGAAAACTGAGGATTTGGGAGCGTTCTGGGAATTTTAGGAACTCAGCAGCATAGCTGAGAGCTTGACTGGAAAGGCTGAAAGCTTAAAGACACAGAAAACTGACTTTAAATGGAAGTGTTATGTACACACTGGAATGGAAAACTTGCAGAGTGGCCAAGGCTGTGGCCTTCCCCTGGCATGCAGAGTTTCCTCATCCAAAGTGCCTCTAAAGCTGCCAGGGGGTAAATTTGATGGCGATGGTCTCCAGACCCCACCATCAAGATCAATCCTTACGACCAGAGTATCCCCAAAGAGGCTGCTCAGCATCTCTGCCACCCCACTCTGCACGGGGTGGAATGGAAATGCAGAAGGTCCATGGGGGAAAGCTTTGTGAGGTATGGGGTGGTGCAGTGAGAAAGAGGACATTTGCTGGTCTTAAACTGGTTGTCACATCAACAGAAAAGAGATTGTACTTTCCAAACAGGGCTGCTCTCTTCCTTTTTGATGGATTGGTCTGCCAAGGGGGACAGTGAAGCGAAAAGTGGGAGAGTTCACTGGTACTGCAAAGTTTGGTTGCGTTATCCTTCAGTTAATGAGGTCATTGTCCTGTTTTGTGTGGGAATGGGGCTTGGGGAGGCTTTGCAGCATCCCCAGACTGCACTGCAAGTGTTTCTGTGAGTTTTATACTCACCCCTTCCTCCTCACCATGAGCAGGAGACAATTTCTCAGAGAAGAATTTGTTCCGCTTTGGAGAACTTCAGGCTTATCTCCACTTTTAGTACAAAATACTTAATTCAGACCCAATCGTTACTCAGGGGAACAGATTATTTAGAGCTGTTACCTCAGGTGACACCTCCCTGTTTGAAATAAGCACAGTACCCACTGAAAAGCCACCATCCACACGGCTGACCTTCTCTCCAAAGGATGCTGAAGGCTGGGAATGTCAGTGAGTGTCTTGGTCGAGGGCTGTCACTCAGGTTTTAGAGTCGAGCAGATGCTGCCCTCCCTCTGCAGCTGGGAGGTTGGGATGGTGTGAGAAAAGTGACTTTACTGAAGTTTCAGAGCAGAGTCAGGAATAGAAGCGACGTCCCTTGGCCCTTTTTGGGATGAATCATCCTTGTAAATCCGCTTGCCTTGGCTGATCTGGTAAATATAGGGTGTGAGAAAGGGTGATTAAGTGACTTATCTGAAGTCACATGTGGCATTTATGGGATTTGGACACAATCCTAAACTGGCTCCACTGCTTTAACTCCGATGCTTTCCCTGCTGTAGCTGTGACCCTGAAAGCATGCAAACACCATTGTGTATTAGAGCAGCAAAGAATAAATTCACAGCCAGCCTGGAAAATCAGCTCCCTAAGGAAATACAAGATTAATCCCGTATGGGAGAAGATGCAATCTAAAGCAGCCTGTTAATTAATTATTATTATTATTATCTTAACCAACCCAAGTATGGAGTCAGGGACACAAGTAAGGTTACAGATTTTGACAGATGCAGACTGATTTCTTAGAGCATCCACACCAGGCAGAGCAGCTAATCCCTTTCACAAAGGTGCAAATTGTTAATCTGATTTACATGCTTGGCTGGCTGCTTTTGTCCCACCGATAGGCAACAAAGAGGAGGAGCTGGAAGAGCTGGAATCGTTCAGCAGGAATATGATAGCTGGACTTGATGATCCTAGAGGTCTTTTCCAAGCTGAACGATTCAATGATTCTGTGATTAGGAGATTGGGAAGTCGCTAGAGTTTGATGAATAAATGAGAAGTTGTGACTCAGCTGCCACCTGAAATTAATTTTTGATTGACTTTGGAAGGTGTCGCTCTGGGGCTGGTTTTTGTCTTCTGAAACAACGCAAACCAAAAAGCGGGGAAGGAGGTAGGTGGGGATGGAGAAAGAAGGAATGAAATTAAACGAAGAACAGTTCTTAATTAAGGCCTAGAAGCACATCTGAAGATCCTGACAGGTGGTAGCTGGCTTTGGTACCTTGCAGGTGAACTCATTAAACATCAGCCTCTCCCTGCATTTTTAATATCTGTGAAGAAGGTGGTTGAGTCTGTTCTCCAAGGAAAACAAATCTGTTTAGCGTTATATTTTATTTAAAGCAGTGCTAAAATTGGGACTGGAGCCCTGGTCCTGTTGAGCCAAAAGGCACAGTTCAATCTGATAAACAATGACTTATAATGAAGTAAACTTTTTCTTCCTCTTAGTGTATTTCTTATTGCTGATGAAAGTTGGTCTCTCATTTTATCTTTTATTCTTAGGCAAGTTATTGTACTGTCAGACTGGGGACTGCATCAACCAGATCTCCATCCCAAGAGTTCAAACAGGAAGCTCAGAGACACTAAATGTGGGTGTCTCTAACTGTGACCCCGGTCTTAGCCCTTGATATTAAAACTGTAGATGTTTATAAAGGTGCTTTTCCCTTCAGGCTCCTCCAATAACCAGTCAAATGTGACTTTCTGCCCTCTGGAGTAAAATCCTTTTGGTTTTGCCATGTAACTTCGGGCCAACTCCTCTAACCAAGCTGCCAGTGGAGGACTTGTACCCAGCTGGATTTGGGAGCAAGAAATGGCAGAAAAAAATCTGGGCGAGCCAAGGTGGGCAGATCCTTTGGAAGTCAAAGCTCCATGAAGTGGAGACATCTTGATGTCTGCAGCACCTTTCAAATTGAGAAGAACTTCGCAGACATCAAGGGGTGATCACCCAACCCCTGGGATTTCCACCTGCTCCATCCCCACGCTGCCCCAGTTGCGTCAGCACAGAACGATGCAAACCTCTCCATAGATTTGCCCAGTGCTGGAGGTCAATTGCAAAGCTGAGAATTGAACCGAGCTAAATTTCCAAGCCATGAGCTTCCCTCCTTTGCCAGGAAGACCCAAAGGTGATGTGTGTGTGTGATGCAGCGATTAATCCTGCCCGACGCCTGGCTACTGCAGCAGGTTTGATGGCTGCAGTTGGTGACACTTTGTTACCCAGAAGTGCTATCAGCTCTGTAACACAATTTGCAAGAAGTCACCATTAATTAATGCTAAGTTATGAAGCACTTTTAGGGAAAGTGACACACCAAATCGACATCAGTGCAAGAGGAGTTCATTATGGCTAATGTTACGACAATAAAAGACAGAGAAATTAATGATGAATTTCAATGTTAAGTATCACTTTTCCCATGCTTTAATGCGTTCTCTCAGGAGGGAGGGGGCACTTGGAGAGGAGCTGGAAAGGGACAGCATAATTTAACTGGGAAAAAAAACCCAACCCAAACCATTCTCCAGCTTGCTTGTGTGCAGTGCCTGAGCTGTGTCACCCTCACACACCCTGGGGTGCACACACCCTACTGATCCTCAGCCCTGTAAACGCACCCTAAAGGGCTCCCTCACGTTCCATAGCTCCCAGACACACATCACAGCTCTCCATGTGCAGCAGGTTTGACATGAACAGACCAGCCTGCAACTTACAGCCTTGTTTGATGGCTTCAGTGCTCACCCTGTGCTTGAACGCTGCTGTGCCCATCCCACCCCACTGCAGACAGACCCATCTTCTCTCTGTCCCTCCTCTCTCCCCTCTTGCCTTCAGCTGCCAAAATCTCTGCCAGCCCTTTTGTGCCGAGTTCTGATTTGTGAATCTGCCTTCATGAGTGGAAACCTGAGAAAAAAAGGGGTGATTTTAGGGCTTTTATTATTATTTTTTTTTTCAAATCTCTTCTCGGTTGGATTCACGAGGCAGCATGAACGCTCAGAAAAAAACCTCAAAAGAAAAACCCCTCTCAAACATTGCTCTATAGTAAGGCTGATACTGAAGAAATGAAAAGTTTGCATCTTCACATTGGTTTAAAACATAAAAGAAACCACATGAAGAGCTGAGCATTGACTAACAAACTACTGCAAGGTGTATCCACATAAATAACAACACCAAAAACCTCGGACGTTTCTTATGCCATCAAGAACTCAAAAGGAATTAGTCCCAGGGATTAAAAAACCCCACAATGATAAAGACATATGTTTTATTTTAAGGAAAGAGATGTTGGGGATCCTCCATTTAAAATTCTGGCTGAAACAAGCTTGCTTTGATCACTGCTACCCCCAAAACTGCAAACCTGTGTGAGTCTGTAGTGTGCAAACTCTTCTGCAATGGGATGTGAAGCCAAGCCGTGGCAATTCCCTCAGTTAACCAATACAAAAAATGCTGCTGAGGTTCTGATCTCAGGCAAAGCATCCCATGCTCCCCTCATCACAGAGCCCTGGCAGTTCAAACCCAAGAATTCAATAGAAAACCCACTCCAGCACTGCAGAGCTGCACTTCTGAGACAAAACAACATTAATGCTGCAGGGTTTGATGGTGGCAGCCCCACTGAGCGACAAACACACTCCTGTCCTGGGAACAGGCCCTAAAAATAATAATAAAAATCCAATATGCAGGGTACCAGGAAGATCACTTTGAAAACAAAGAGTTCATTTGCAATGGATCGGTGCCTGGATACCTCACTTCTGCAGGCTGGATCCCAGCAGCACAAACCATGACCTCTTTCCTCCGCTTTGCCCCAGGGACACACGACCAGAAGCTTGGAGGTGAGTGATTGTAATGGCCCTCAACTGGTCTGTAATGGCCCTTCAAATTCGGTGAGATATGAAGAAACTTCCTTTCTCAAATTCGCTGAAAGAGAATGGAAGTCCTTGCCTAACTGGATTAAGGTCAGAAGCTCAATGACATATCAGGATTGTCATTTACCCAAGTGAATTTGGGGAAAGTATTTTCCTTTGACTCTGTTTTTCCTTGGTATTTGATGTATTTGATATCCACACTTTTTTTTTTTTCAATTTTTTTTTAAGAGAACAAGGACATAAATAAGTCTCATCTTCTCCTCTCTTTTGATGCCATGTGGCCCTGCACACCTGTTCCCAGGTGTATCCCTTGGCAGGATGGTCTGAAGCTCTGTTGTCCCTTCCAAGGAGTCTTTCTACACCCTCAACTTCCTTCTCAGCCTTGCTCTGTCTCCAGCTGACACCCCAGCTGATGAAATGCCTGAATATTTTGGTTTGTGCCCACTCTGAGATCTCTTCGCTCCGCTTTCCTGTGATCTGGACACACTTCAGCTCTTTGGGTGCACTTCTGCCCGTCATGCTGCTGTTCCCTGCCCATCCCTGCAGCCACCCTGCCCACCTGGGCACTGCTACAGTGGCACTGAGATGGAGATTACAGCCACTAATTGCACACAAACAAGTGATTAGGGCAACAATTGCAAAGCAAACCCCACCTTTGCACTAATTCTTCATTCCCTGCATGGAGTAATGCCCTTTTGTTTCCCTGGATAAGTCCCTAATGATGTTAGGGGGCATCCAGAGAACACGGTGGCACCAGGGTGAGCTCATTAATGAGATTAGCCGAGTTTTAATTTAGATGAAAAGCAGGCAATGCAGGGAACAAGGCCTGTTATTATTTTGCATTACAAAAGATGGGTTTGGGAAGCAGAGAGGCGTGGAGGCAGCTGGATGAGGGCTGGGGACCTTTTGGAGGGAATGGCAGCAGATTGATCTCCTGGCGGGTTGTTCTCCTATATTTCTGTCCCAGACTTGCTGACCATCATATACCTCTAGGCTGAGGTGAAACAGTCAAATTTCTACTTTATATCTTTTGGGTAGAGCTGTGATTTGACCTGGCTTCCCCAAGAAGTTGCTGGATGTGGGTATGGAGCTGGTCTGGGTGTCCAGTGTGATTCTCCAGGTTTGGAGCTGAGGGAATTACTGGGGGACGTTTGTCTTCATGGCTGGGCAGTGACCCATCCGTGCCTGCAGCCTTTTTTTGTTTTTTGAACCTACCAAGGCTCTAATGGGAATCCTGATCCCTGCGGCTTCTTTGACAGAGGTGAGATGATGAGCTGTTGCCTCACTGAGTTTAAATTCAGCCAGAGCCTCTCCCTGCTTATTTCCCTAAAGCACCTAAATTTCTTCTCCTAAACCAGCACTGAGCAACATTTGAGATCCACTAGAATCAAAACCCTTGGAAAATGCAGGAGAAAGAGAGAGACAGACATATCAAGCAATACTTTACCTGCACTTGCAAACTGTGGATGCCAGCAGAGAATGGAAGGCAGGAGGTGATTATTTCTGTCAATTGCTGGTTGTGAATTACTTGATATTTTAATGGTTTTCAGTCAGCCCAGGGAGAAGAGGCCAACTACAAAGCATTGAGAGAGAAATCTGAAGAACCCTTCGCTCTTGCGCAAAAATGAAACCTGGGAGGGAAAGACGAAGTGTTGTCTCTTCTTCTTGCCATGAGAAGGGACAAAGAAGAACAGTAGAATGGGGAAAAGCTGGTGATTTGCTCTAAAGATTAACTTTGACTCCATGAGGCTACAGGAACCACAGCACTGCCTTAATAACCCTGGACTGCAGAGACAGGAGAGACATCCTTTGGGGCTGACATTAATTTTAAATAAGCCTCTGTCTCCTTTCCTCTCACCTTACAGCCACACTGCTGGTTACCAACTTGGTTTCTTTCTCAGCTTTTTTTACAGGAATGGGGCTGTGGGAAGGGGTATCCAGTGTGCTGGGAGGAGCCTGTCTCCCCTGGCAGGGAGGGCTGTAAGGGGCGAGTCAGATAACGGGGTCACTGTGGGTCTGGAGTCAAAGGCATGAAGTGCAGTACATTGATTTTTGTGTCTGTGCTTGTTAATGGCACCTCGATGAGCATGATGGCTCTGGCCTTTGCTCGTGCCGTCTCTCTGATGATATAATATTGCTTGCCTGGAATGAGGAATGAACATCTTCTGTGAGAGTTATTGATGAACAAATGAAGTTCCGAGGAGGTCCAGCAGTGTTTCTGACGACCCTCGAACCATCCCCCCAGATCTGTTCGGAAAAGCCATAAAGAGTTTGTCTGTATTGATAGAAGAGATGGGAATAGCACAGGGCCCATGCCTTAGCTCTAAAATAATAGATTAGATTAGAGTGGAAACAATACTGAATAATTGGTGTTTGTAAATATATAAATGTAGAGTTTATTTTAGAACAATTTGTTTGCAGAGGAAAGCATATGTGGGACCATTTTGGTTGTTATTATCTCCAGCAGGATGAAAATGTAAAACCCTAAAAATATCACTTAAGAAAATGCATAAGAATGAGAAAGAAAAGATGAGAGTAGAAAGATCCTACCATGTGCAGACTTTGCAACGTGACTGGGTTGTTGCAATTTGAGTGTCTGCTGGCCAAAGTGACAGCTGCAGACTGAATCAGCCAGGTATGGTGAAAATCTCCAGAGGACAACATCTGTTGGGCTTCTATTCCCTCAGGTTCAGGTGGGAATGCCCAGGTACCTTCCCTGGGGTGGGGAGTTTCCCACTGGATGATGGATTGTTGTGGATCATGGGACACCTCGGGAGTCTTTGACACCTTCTAAGATGACACAGCTGCCACTTACACCAGCCCAGCCGATCCCACTGTGTCCCATCAGAGAGCGAACACCTTCAGGCTCCCTGTGAATGTCCTGGCACTGCCCCAGCAGGGGAATTGTCACAGCTGAGTTCACTGGATAAGGACAAAGAGACAAAGTTCTCAGGGTTCGCCTCTTTCCTTATCAGGCCCAACACCAGCTGCAGCCTGAGCTGGGCTGTGCTCGCCCTCGGCCCCTGGACGAGTGCTTTGCACATGGGCAGCTTCCCCGGAATGTTTGAGCCACCAGCATCCCAGTGTCTCTTCCAGTATGACATTCTTCTCCCTAGACCTGGGAGGACTGGACAAAAGCATCCCCTTTATCTCATCCTGAATCCCCTCCCCACTCCAAATCCTGTCTGTAGGTGTATTTGGGGAGGGGTGCCTTCGGTGGTCGCAGATGAGCAGCTGCTTCTTTGCAGTTTGCCCCAGCAGGAAAAATCCTTCCCTGATTTTAGCAATGTTTAAGCCATGAACCATTTCAGTCTCTCACAAGAGTCAGCTGGACTTTTCCAAAACTCCTGGAGAACCTCAGGTGAATTGACACCCATTTAACCTGGCCAGCCAGCCCCGAAATACACCTCTTGGAAGCCAGAGTTTTTTGGATCACACATGAAGGGGAAGAAGAATCTGTGCTGCCAGGGGATGATGTGGAGAGTGCTCCCATCCCCCTAACAACTTGCTGATGGCAAAAGTGAATGAGAGGAACATGAGGCAATGAGAAAAATCAAGCACATGTATCTCTATCAGTACATGCTTGTTATTGTCATCACTGGCTTTCTTGTGAGTATTTCAAGACTTGTTCTTTTGTCCTGGAGTTCCCTGTGATTCAGGGATAATCCTTGCATTAGAAGAAAAAACCCTGGTATTTTTTTTTTTCCAATTTGACAGAGGTTTTTAAGCTTTATCCATGATTCATGGTCTGCCCTGCCCAGTTTCTAGAAGCCAGAAAATATTTGTTCTAGTGTAGCCTAATGGTGAAAATCCAGGATGCAAATAAAAGCAGCCCATGTTATCACGTTGAATCTTTATTTATTCAGTTTTAAGCCAGTGTTTTGATGTTCAGGAGCTGGACCCTTAGTTTGGGATGCTGGCCAGGCTGTTGGAGGTGGAGTTGGCAGATGTTCTGTTGGCTCTGTTGGCAGCAGACTGACCTGTCACACCAGGGCAGGGACAGCAAAACACACCTAGGCTGCCTGAGGTGGTTTGGGAAAATGCAGTTTGTCTAGGAAGCACCACTGGGGTTTTAAGAGACAGAGAAAAGGGATAAAGACAGCAGGGAGAAGATGCTTCTGTTGAAGACACCTACATAACAGCTCTGCTTTAATAGCATTAATTGATGTTTGACTTCAGTGAGACCAGAAAGAGAGAGATAAATGAACGAGCTGCAGAAAGAATGATCCTTGCTGGAGCTGCCTGGTAGTGAGAGACAGGGAAAGCACGAAGGTTAAAAGTCTAATGACAAGCATCCTTAATGATTGCTCTTCCTGTATTCCCTCTGGGTAACATTTCCTGACTCTAAATTGTCTTAAAACCACTCTAACATGGCTGAAACATTTCTAAATATAATTCAGCTCAACTAATGCTAAAGAATATAATGGAATTTTAGAAAAGAAAATCAAGCACTCTAAGTTTTTTAACCATTAGATGTCTTTCAGGGCAGGCCAAATGGTGCATGAATTTGAGTTAATAAAGGAGAAAACTCCCTTTTTTTTTCTTCTTTTTTTCCCTCATCTGGAGTTGAAGTTCACATGTCTGCAGTAGTGCTCAGGTTGTGTCTCCATGGATCTGTGGATAGTGTGAACCCCTGTGCTGTGGCAACAACAGAAACCCCACCTATAATCCTGAGGAAAAAAACCAAGCCAGCTTCCTGAAGCAACACTAAGAGTTGTCACAGATGGTGATTTCTCAGGCCTGGGCAATCAAATCTGTCTGTTGGTAGTCACAGGTGTGCAAGGGAGGCTGTTTCACTCCTCCAGCAGCCCGAGCTCACCGGCTGCTCCAAAGTGATGTGGAGAGGCTGCAGAAAATGGCTTAAAAGCACAATTAACTTTCTGCAACAATAGCCTCTTTATTCTTCATTATGAAAAGGCCTGAAAGGGAATTTGTTTTCCAAGATAGATGTGAAATGAAGCTCTATCAGAACAAGTAACCTTGCAAGCCAGACACAATAGCCGGTATCTATCTACCCATCGCTTCCTCCCTGGCCCTCCCCAGGCAGTGCACAGCAGCTCGCTGTGAGCCGGGTTTTGTCTGCTCCCCTGCTTATAAATTACACTCATTAATAATATTTTCTTTTCTTGGGAAAGCAATAAAATAATAACTGCGCCTCTGCAGTTCCTGCCCTGCTCGGGCCAAGCTCTGGCACCTCCTGGGCAGGAAGGTCAGCACGGTGGGATTGATCCACGCTGCTGGGGTAGAGACTCTGTGAGCTGCCAGCTTCAGATAATGTCACTCACTCCTTCCCCTGACCTTCCCTGGTCCAGCCCCAAAGCTGATCTGTAACTTGGAGAGACTCTCACAAACAGCACAGATTTAGGGTGTGAGTACAAAACCCACCCGATGGACCCATTTGTGCATTTTCAGTGCAGTATTTGAGCAGTTAATGCAGGGACTGGCCAGGCTCATGCTTTGGCTCAATTTTACTGTAGCAGATGTGAGGGAACACACCTGAGACAGCTTTTCCTGCCCTTGAGAGACTTCAGACCCAGACCTGCCTCTGAGCATTGCTATCAGGTCTGTTTGCACTTTCCTACAACAAATATGAGGATGATTCAGTTGCTTTGGTATCATGAAAATATTTTCCTTATTTCCCTTTGGAAAGCCGAGAAGTAAGAACAAAACTGGAATGAGAAGTGTACTGGAGAATAAGAATTGTAATTGCTAATTACTACATGGGTTTCAGAACCAGGAAAAAGAATTCGCTGCAAACATATGGGAAAAAAACCAACAAAACCTTCCCAAAAATTAACCAACTCCCAAATAATGTCAGTCAAGAAAAGCTGATATCAGAAAGGTGACAAAGGACCCTTAGCACAAAATCCAGCAGGGCAGTGTTTATGCCACAAAATTGAGTGCTGGGTGCTATTTTCAGAGTGACCAAAGGCTGTGGGTACATCAGGAAAGGGTTATCTTGGGAATTAAGGCTGGCAAAGCAGGAGGAAAGGATCTGTTTTCCCAGGCTTTGTCAGAAAGTCGATAGCAGAACGGAGATGTGAACTGTGCTTCCTTCTGGGAGCAGGGCACTGGACACCCCTCCCTGGGGAGCAGGAGGGGGTGACCCAGCTCTGGACATTCCAAGTAAGGGACTCAGTGGAATTTAAAGGGAAGGACGTGGTAAAGATGCTGTTTTCCCCCATATCCAATTGATCAGCAAAAGGTTTTGGGGGAACCTGTTATTTTTACAAGGCAGGAAAGGGTCACACCTTTTGACTGCAGCGTAACAGGACTTGGCTGCTGACTCCCTGACGTCTAAGGACCTTTTCAGAGGTCTGACCTGTCTAGAGATCAGTAAAAATTAGGTTTACCCAAATCTGAGGCTGTTTCCTCCATGTGTGCTCAATTCCCCAAAGGCAGTGATGCTGTAATGAGAGATGCAGCTCCAGGCACATCTGGGGGCACAGCTGGAGCTCTGTAGCTGAGGACAGCCCAGGGCTGATGGGAATGAGCAGGAGAACAGGGCAAGAATTCACTGGAGCTGTTCCTAAACCAGCCAACTAAACGGGGCCAGAGCACTGCTCTGTTTACAGCAGTGGTTTTGACCGAAATCAGCTGAACACTGTCACATTCCGTGTCTTGAGAGATAACACAGGCTGAGAGCATCCCATTAATTGGGATGGGCAAGGCTGCCTAGCTCTGGTGTAGGGAAAAACTGTTCAGTTATATGGCTGAGAGCTGTGCTGCCCTGCCCAGATGATCCCTGGCCTGTTTTGTTAGGGAGCACAGCCCCAGTGTGACAAAGTCTGTGCTCCAGCCCTGGCAAGGCAGCAATCAACTCACTCTGCCTGTGTGACTGCTCAGCTCGAAGGACTGCTGGCTTTACAGGGCATGTATTCCTAGAGCAAGGAGGACTTATTAAATCCTTCCAAAGCCCATGGGTGCTCAGATCCATCTTCTCTGGGCACAGAAATAAATCCCTGCTCCCTCCTGCAGGTAATTACTTGCCTGCTCAGGCTCCTTGTACATGCATGTGCAGTCGTGATTTGCATGTGGCCGAGGCTGTCAGTCCTCCCTGTGACTGTGCAGGTAAAACCAGCGAGGAAACTCTGGCTGTGGCTGTCACAGGCTGGGTTCCAATTTCTCCAGGGGTAGCTGCTCTCTCTCAAGGCTCAGGAGCAGCCTCAGGGCAAGAGGTGATGCAGGCAGGAGGGTAGGGTTGAGCTGGTGACCCCCAGCCAACAGGTAAAAGCATCTGCAGGAACTTAAATGGGAAGGGGGATCTCAGAGGATAGAGGGGAACAAAACGCAGATAAAAACGCATGGGGAGCAACAAGATTTATTCAGCTGAGGCTGTGGCAGGATTCAGGCAGGATTCTCACATTTCCAGATCCAGAACCCCAGTTAGTGGATATTTGTAGATTATTCCTTAAACTCATGCTAGACTAAATAAGAAATTATACAGGTGTGTGGATTTACTCAAAATGCACTCTAAAATGTTGCCCTATGTAAAAAATTATGATTCCTATCCACCTTGTAAAGATCATGGTCTTTCTTACAAATTATAGTGACTACAGCAAACCAAGAGCCTTCCCTACAGCCAGCCCTGCAGGGCGGGGTGGTGAAGCTGTCCTGGTTTCAGGGATTGATATCTGAAGCAGGAGGGCCCCACCAACACCTTTGCAATCTGCGTCAAGGCAAGGAAAATTGCTGTCATGTTCAAGCTGTCTTGCAGATAAACTGAGTGGGTTTATTATAAACCTCTCGTGTGACAGAAATATTGCAGAAAATGTCTCTCCTGTCTGAAGAACAGGCTCATGTAACTTGGTGTGGCAGCTCTTCTTTCCAGGACCTCAGGGCTGCTACAGGTCTTCCCAGTGCTCCAGCCTCACCCTGGCCTCATGGAAGATGTTCCATGGACAGCTTGTGGACATCCCACCTCCTGTTTTCCTCCTTGCTGCTCCACAGTGGGTGGAGGTGCTCACTGGGCTTCATCATCTGTGTTTTCTGCATCCACAGTGAGTGCTCACCCAGCTTCAGCATCAACACATCCAATCAATTTGCTGTCCCACGACGTCCCAAATTTCCCGAGTGGAAATGACCACAAAACTTTCCCTTGTTTCAGATAACAAGCGTGAGCCAGAAAGGCTCTGCCTGGGGACAGGATGGTGAAGAACAAGCATGGAGTTTACAGGGAAAAGCATTCAAGACAAGTTGTCCCAGCTGCTCCCACCACCCCTCAGCAGAGCCAGGTGATGTTTCTCATCAGGTCACCCAAGCTGCCGTTTCTCGAGCACAACGAACAGGCTCGCTGGGCTCCCTCCTGTACAGCAACATATGGTGGTGGGAGGGTGATTGACTGGTACAATGTGATTTTCAATAAAATGTCTTGCAGACAGAAGAGTTCCAGGTGACTAGAAGTAAGCAATCATCATGCCAATCTTTCAGCAAAAAAGGGTCACGCGTTGAGTATGGCAACTTGAGGGAATAAGGCAGCTTTTTATAGCGAGTAATATCTCTTCTGACAGTGCAAGTGAACTGCTTCAAACCACACTTGGCTGGGAATGTGCGAAGATGAATGGCTTTGTCTCTCAGTAAGTATTACCAGGAGCACTAGGAAGGATGAGAAATGGTCTGTAAAGTAAGCAATAGCTAAAAATCCTCTTCTTTCCTGACCTTATTGTAGAGAAACCTTTAGCAGTGCTGGGAGGAAAAAAAAGAAGTGTAACAAGGTGTCCCTGAAGAGAAAGAAAAATCCACCCTAAAGGGAAACGTGGAAGCTTTTAGTAAGGAGTGTGAAGGATTAGGTGTGATGAGCTGGAGTACCATAGTCCACACTGGCAGCAGCCTCATCTTTCACTCCTGTTTACCTCATGTTCTGGTGTGGGACTGAGGCTTGGCTGGGTCTGGGTGCGAGGTGTGAAAGGTCTTAGTCCTTCTGGGAAGGGACAGCTGGAGAGGACTCCCTAAATAAATAAAGCAGTTACAGGGCAGATTTTATCCCTTTTTTTTCCAAGCGTGTTCAAGGTTACACTGAGAAACTGAAACCACTTGGAGAAGTGGCCACAAATCCCTGAAACCATTTTGGGAAGTGGCCACATATTCCTGCACCTTCACAATTTGGCCCGTTGCTGGTCATTGCATCTTAGGCTGGTTCAGAATTGGGAGATGGGGATTTTTTCCTGGTGAGGACCTGGTCCTTCATAACCTGGAGCTCAAATTAATGTTGTCTTTAGGATTTCAGGGGAGGTATTGGCTTCTCCACAGTTCTGGGGGACTGGAGAGAAAGGCATGTGAAAATACAGGTTTCAGTTGGCATGGGGTTATTTATGGGAATGATGCACTCTGGCTTGTGTCTTCCCAGGGGCAATCTTGTAAGGATTGGAAAGCATGAGAGGACCCACCTTTACTCTCCAAAATATTTTGTTCCCAGACTGCACCTTTCATAAAGTCAGGACTGGGAGCTGTGTTCCTCCACAGCACTCAGGCACCTTGGTCTGTGCCAAGCTCATCTCGCTCGCTCCACCTCAACACGTGCAGAATAACTAACCGACCCTGTGAGTCCCCCCTGGAACCAGCCCTCTTTGGAGGGCCATCAACACCTCCTTCATAAAACCTTCCTTTTGCATTTTGGGACTGTCATGAGACCTCTCCTTTTCATTAAAGTGTTTGTACTCCCAATGGTTTTTGAGAGTTTTCCAAGGGAAAGCCCTCCTAGCGCACCTAGACATTCATTACTAGGGCACAGAGTTTACTAGTTATAGTGTTAATGCAAACTGGCTGACTCAGTCTGCTCATAGGGAAAAAACTTTGGTGATGTTATTTTTCTGGATTAAGCAGGAGGGTAAAAAAGTGTGAGAGAGAGGGATTAGAGACACCCCCAAACAACAGTCGTGTGTCTTGTGCTGTGGCTGCCTGAGCATATGGTCTTTTACGGGATTCCAGGCCCGGAAAGCAAATCTTCCCTTTCTGCTTAGGCTAAGAGTGAGTCTGCTCATCTCTGACCCTGTCACCGAGGCATCTGGCAGGAATTATGAACTCTCTATCTCCTTGTGTTAAACCTTGAGGTTATTGGTTGTTTTGGTTCTGTTTTTTTGGGTTTTTTTTAATTTGTTTTTCCCCAGGGGGAAGAAAGGAACAAGGATATATCTAAAAGAAGCTGTAACCAGATGTTTGGTATTTCCATTTCAATTCAGGCTTTTCTCAGATGGAACTTCCCCACTGATTTAATCAGGGAAATAGTCCCTTCCACCCTCATCTCCAAAACCAGCTCCAGCACTCGTGGGTCTGCGTGTTTCCTCTTCCACAAGTTCATCCCAGATGTGCCCTTGTTCTGCACACAGAGGGAGAACATCTGTGCTGGAACGAGGACAGGAAAATGAGGATGTTGTTTGGTTGTCCTGGATGTTGGGATCCTGTCATATGTATGGGCAAGGAGAACATTTGTAGGTCTAAATTAAGGACTGAAGGACTTGGAAAGGCAGGAATCACTCAGTTCTCAAACTTGATCAAGCAGATCCTTTTCCTTTTCACCAGGACAGTGAGCACAGGACATGATGCTCTTCATCTCCTATCCCAGTGCTTGGATGATGATGATGGTGAAAAGGGTGGTCTAAAACCCAGAAATCAGGGAGGTGGCAGCTCTCAGGGGGATGTGAAAAGCTCAGTTATGGCTATTGGCACACAAAGGGTCAACCAGAATTCATGGCTTTTTTGCTTTCCACAGATGAGTGGCCAAATTCCTTCTTGTCACTTCCACAAAGGTTCCAACTGTTCCCTTTTAATCCTTGATTATCCAGGTCACAAAATTTTCTGCAAGCTCCCTATCTTATAAATTATATAAATTATTATTATACATCTCTACTCCACATGAACAAAGCCTGAGTGGACATTTGAAGAGTAAATGATACACTTTTCTTTGGCATAATTGATGTTTACTCCTTTTTTAGTTTGAGATACAAAAATGCCTAGAAGGCATACGGGACTTTAGGATCTCCTTTATACCCTTAATTCCTGAAGATCATTACAATCAAGGAGACTTTAAATCCCCAGATAAGTCTCAGAAAAGGGATGATGAATAGATAAGGAGCAGCAGTGTATTGCAATAATATTCATCCATAAATCTACCAGGCTACTTAGAGTGAAGGGAAGAGCTTGAAAAATAAAAGTGAGGTGGGAGGAGGGGTGGGCATTTGGCCCAACACGAAAGTGTGAGCAGTACCCTGTGGATGAATCACACTTTTCTCATCGAAAACAAGCAGTCCCATGACACCAGAACTGGAGTTTGGTTTCCAGAAGAACCGCGTGACTTCATTTGGGGTGAACCAAACACTTCTTTATCAGTCTCTCCTCTCCCAGGCTGCTTCTATTCCTTGAAACTTGTAAGATGCTTTGTGACATTTGGTTAAATTCAGCCAGGGTGTTTCACAGATCTTTGGAAGGAAGATGCAGAGACAACAGAGAAATTCTCCCTTAAGAAATCAGAGATTTAAGGCTGCCCTGCCTCTTTTTCACCCGCTCCGTTTAAGGGAGTTTAGAAACACTGGTTTAGGGGAATTTAGGAGCACTGGTTGTCTTCCAGGAGGGATGAAAACAAGCAACACCCTCAAACCCAGGTATCTCACATGAAGGCACTGGGCATTTCCTTGGTCCCTCTGAAGCTCCAGCATCGTCCTGTGTTGGAAATTGGGAGCAGGCCTGGAGGAGCGTGTGCTGTCCATGGGATCTGATTTTCAGAGATCCTGAATGGAGAACAAAAATATCTCCTTTATTTTGCCTTCTGGAGCTCCCAGACCCAGGAAAAGAGATTTTGCAGCAGCAGATTGGTCTCTTGGCTGTGTCTTCCTTGACTTTGTGAGGCTGCTCAATAGGAAGAAAGGCAGAGTCTCCTTGGGGATCACAAAGCACTGGCTAAAGTGAGATGCCACCATATTTGTCTACTAAAATCTGGGATTTCAGGCACAAGTGCCAAATTACTGATTTGTCTAATAAAATACTGGAGTCAGAAGTCAGCTCATTGCAAAATAAATCAGTAAGGAAACCCAACAGAAGAGTTTGGTTCATTGTGATTTCATGGTTTTTTTCCTGTCTTATATTGGAAAGTCTGGTTTTCCCAAGGACAGAGAGTTAGTTGCCTCAGCAAAAGCAGTATGACACTGTATGTATAAAGTGCAAATCAGCCCTGTCTCTGTCATTAACACCTTTCTTTTCAACTGTTTTTGGTGAAACAAAAATAATCTTTCAAATCAAAGACTTCTGAAGTCTATTACAGAAAGTTTTCACATTTCAAAATTACTTCAGCTTCGTAATAAGGACTGTTTTTTCCTGCCTCAGTCTTCTGCTTCCTGCTCAGCACAAGGAGTAATGTTGTCCTGACTTTCCACACCCTTTTAAAAAATTTTATTGTATTAGGTTTTTCCTTTCCAAGTTTTCCCTCAAACTGTTCCTGGTGTTGGAAACAGTTAAATAAAAAAAACCCAAAAAACCAAAACAACCAAGGAAGTGAAATTAAAGTCTGCTAATCAAGAACTTCTGCAAAAATTGAGATGTTTAAAAATTTTAAGGTTGTAAAAGATAAAATGAGAGAAGGAATGTGAAGAAAAGCTAATGCAAATAACCAACATGCTTAAATTGTTTGAAGTATTTTTTAGGATCAAATGTTTCCCACTATCAACTCTAGAAACAATGGAAAGACTTCTGAACTTTTCTTCTGGTAATTACAGTGTTATCATCAATGTGGGGGACTGATAAATATTCTGGGACCTCCTTCCTGGTCTATAATGGGAAACATTAACTCAACATAAGCTCAAGCAAATGGTCTGAATTCAACAAAACCACCTTGATATACATCTGGAGGTACTTATTTCCACCTGGGTAAGACCTTCATCCTTCTATTTCCCAAACTCCCGTGAGTGTGTCTGCTAAAGGTGCCAAACAATCTCTTAGAAAAGTTAAGAAAACAAAGTAAAACAAAAGAAGGAGCCCACTGGCATTGATGGACATGTGCACTGTTACCACCCTGTAATTTATAATTTACAGATTTCTGTGAATTTGACACGATTCTAGAACTGTTGTTGTAAGTTAAAGGGGAAGAAAATGGCTGAATCCAAACTGAAATAATTATTTGTAGGAGTCAGAAAATGTGCGTGTCAGTCGTTTGAAGAGAGCATCAGAGGCATGAAATATAGATCACCAGCACTCTGTAGCTGTGAGCGAGTTGTCCCTGCAGTGTTCTGTCAGACTGCTGCAGAATATCCTTGAAATCTTTTCTTTCCAAGACTCAACAGCTTCAAACCCTTTGCTGGCATGTCCAAGCTCAGGATGCAAACCTTGGCCTGAGGAAGTTGTTTTCCAGAGAGGTTGTGGATGGTCCATCCCTGGGAGTGTTCAAGGGCAGGCTTGGAGCAACCTGGTCTGGTGGAAGGTGCCCCTGTCTGTCAGGGGTTGGGACTGGATGATTTTTAAGGTTCCTTTCAACCTAAAATATTCAGTAACTACAAGATTCTCAGCAGGATCAGAGGTAGGGAAAGCAGAGAAGTTGTCTAGGAGTGCAGGTGTGCATGGAAATCCCAGGATTTAACTTTCAACTTTTGACCTTCCTGTTTTTTTAATAGAGAAGCAGCTCAGTGCCCTTAGCTTTAGACTTCCACAGTGTGGGAAGCAGGAATGGGCTTCTGCCCAAGGCGCTTTGCCACCATCAATCCCATTCCCAGGTAACTGAGTCACTTTAACACTGCTTGGCAATTGCATAACATTTAGCCACCTAAATTTGTAGGATGGTTGACGTTTTCCCCGCAGTTGAGAGGTGCCAGTCTGGTGAGGGATGGGCTGGAAACCAAACAGGGGCAGGTGAATTCTGCAAGCTTTGGCTGGGAAAGCTCTCCTTAAAGCTTCTACTGGAGGCAGCGTTGTCTTCACAGCAGCTGACCTTAAAAGTGGGAGCCTTGCTGGGGAGTTTGCAACTCGAGCTAATCACGGCAATTGCATAAATGCCACGGCCTGGTTTTCAGCAGTGATGATAGGAAGTATCTGTAGATGGCACTTTTCCCAGGGAAATGAGGATGCTGCCTGTTCTGTCTGGCTGCCTCTGTCCCAGCCCAGTATCAAGGGGCTGCTTTCTGAAGGGTTCTTTACAGAGGATTCATTGCTCTGTACTCAAATAAATATTTGGGTCAGGCTTCTGCTAATAAACCAGAAAGACTTTTTGTTTCCCAGCTGTTAATTTAAAAAGTAACACCAGCAAAGAGCACTGAGAGAAAAGGTGAAATATATTCCTTCAGGCTGGTTGGGAGGGATTTGGTCACTGGATTTGATGGGGGTAAAATATTTCACATAGGAACTTAAGGGAATAGAAGAAGATTCCCAGTCCCTGCACTGTTTCTCCAGAGGTGACTCCTAATTCAGAATGGAGAGAGGAAATTTTAACCATTGTGGGCCATGGGCTGTGCACCTTCCTGCTGTGCCAGTTAAAGATCTGTCTCTGCTCTGCTGATGATTTTTATTCCTGCAAATTCCTGCCCATTCCAGTTGCTGTTTCATTTCTAGAGCCTCTCTGAAACAAAAGTTGGCTTCCAGTCATTACCAGGGGGAGATGCTCTCAAGCCACAAACTTAAAAGCAAGAGAGAACCACTCCATAACCCAAACCACAAGGCATTGATTTCTGCAGGAGTTATCACAGAAGAATCCCAGCACTTAACAAAGAGATTAGGAACTAATGAGGAAAAAGATATCAATCACAATGCAAGTCAAAACACGTTACTTTCCTTTTCCAAAGAACTGAGAAAAGATTAACTTCCCAGCAGAACTTTCTTTGTGTCAAAGGAGAGCTCTTGACCCAAATGTCTATTGACGTCTTCCTCTTTGTTGGCAAAACAGAGATCATCACTTCAGGGAGCCTGCGCTGCTGAAATGAATATAACAAATTACCATTAAATCAGATGAAGTCTCCCAATGGCTTTGGACAGCAAACTGCTGGGTCTTGATCTTAAACCTCAATAATATTACCAAAATGAGCTTCCATCTCAGGGCTCTGTCAGCGGAGCTGCAGCTGTGGAGAGCTGGGGGCTGAGTTAATCACCAGGAAGGGGTTCAAAGAGCCACCAGGAGCAGGGATTTTTGTCTCCTGGGTCGACACAGGCGGTCTCACAGTGAGGACCCGTTAGTGATGCAGCAAGGCATTGCATGGTAATGACTCTGAGCCCTGCTGCAAAGCCATAAAGCCCGGGCGAGTGTTTGTGTGTGGCAGAAATCTTGCATATCAGTGGAGAAATCAAGGGGTTTTGTTTCTGCTTCGTGCAAAAAGAGGTGAAACGGGCTTCTGTTGCATTCAGTGGTCAAAACTGAAGAGTGGCTGTCCTGATGTGAAATCATATCTCAGATGTAGCATGTGTGAGATGTTTTGGCAAGTTTGGGTGTGTTTGAACCTACTGGACCAAATGTGTGTGAGGAAAGTCCTGGTTGAGACTGTGGGAGCTGCTCTTCGCACACAAAGAAGAAGACAAATACATGTCTAAGACTGAACATTTGACTCAGGCAAAAAATGTTTATGGATGAAGAGGAAAGGAATATTACTTTGCTTTTTTTTTGTATTGGTGGAGGGCTGAGGTCCAGCTTTCTAAGACCTCAGTGAAACCTGAAATTGGAATCTCCGGTTCAATCCAGACCACCTGTGAGACAAACCTTCCCAGTCATAAACATGGAGTCAATTGAAAAATTTTCCTTCAGGTGATTTGTTTAAGGGCAGTGGTATTTGTGCAGCATCAGACCTTGTGAATTCTTTTACTTCCTTACTTAAGTAAAAGAATTGACAAGCGAAGTGAGTCCTACTCCATCGTTTTGTCCATAAACCAAAGGAGGATTCCATGAGTTTTCCCATTATCATCATCAAACAGCGTCAGAACTGCACACAGGCTTTGAGGTTGGGAATTTATCATTGTTAAATCCATCAGCCTATTGCAAACCTATAAATTACAAATCTCTCTTAGAATTTGGTTGTTCTCCAGATGCACTGGCCAGGCCAGATCTGGGCTGGAAATGTCATGTTCTGTAATTGGCTCCTTCAGGGACTGAATCCACCCCGGGAACACCAGCTGCTCTTTCTACACCATGCACTAACCCCAACCCTAAAGACAGACATGGCCTTAAAATTCCATTGCTCACAAAGAACAATGGCCAGATTTTCTCCTTCAACTGTAAAAAAGGCTGTTCTGTAATGGAATTATAGGAGATATATGAGACTGGCATAAGAGTCCACCTGGTGGAGCGGAACCTCAACCCATGATGGGTGTTTGGGGTTGACCAGTGTTGATTTGCTGGGCTGTGATGGTCTGGCTGTTGGCTGCCAGTCTTTATGTCCATTTATTTTGTTCTCCTAGTGCATTTTTGACTCCTATTTTAGATGAGGAATAATTCTGGTCTAGCTCTGAGAATTTGCCCTAGTAGTTGTAAAATTTTGCATTTCCTGATGAATTTTAAAAAACCTGTCAATCCCTGTCCTGTCCTCTTGTCTCTGATTCTCACTTCACAATAAATGCAGGATGAAACAAGAGGAAGCAGCAGCCCCTGGAGTGGTTTAGAAACCTTTAACCAAGAGGAAAGGTTAATGGAGTAGAGTTAATGTAGTGGAGTTTCTTTTAATAGAAAAGAAGAGAGTTTGAGATGACTTGGCAGAAATCTTCAGCCTTAGGAAGGAAAAAGATGATAGTGGGTAGTTTTCTCTCTGATGTCATGGTTAATAAACTCAGGATATAATTTAAAGCTGAGATTATTTGGGAGATATGCTACATCAGGCAAAGGGAAGAAGATATAAGCAGTGAGTTTCTAATAATTCAAAACCTCCTACATACTTGGGTTAAGAGTCCTCTGGAATTTCAGTTTTGTTTGTTATCCAGAAAAATCCTCAAACACTGACTTTGATTCTTCACGTAGCTGCATTAATAAACTGTTGAAGAAAGGTAATTCTGTAATTATGCCAGAGAACCTTTCTGCAGGTAGGTGAGCACTTGATGCTCAAGATGAAGCAAGGTACCATATGTTAGTATTTTTGGGGATATATTATGCTTTTATGTTTTCCTGTGGCTTGGATTTTTTCCCTTGGTAAATAGTGGGAATGTGGAACACCTCAAAACACAGACAGCATCAGCTGTTGGTTCCTAAACATTCACAGAGAACTTGGATGGGGGAGACGGAATAAACACAAAGCATTTTCTCAACCCAGCTAGTGAATTTGTAACTTCTGGAATAATTTTTTTTGTGTACCCTCCATTCAATCAATTTGTAATTAACTCCAGCCCTGACACTTCTGGCTGTTTGAGCCAGCAATACATCTGTGTGCTGGAACCCAGTCTGCTGGACAGCAACCATGTGAATAATTGCTACTTTCTGGAAGAAAATATGGGAGAACGTTGGTGTCTCTTCATGGCTTGAAATGTAGGCATATCATGTCGTGTCTCAGAGACCTCATTCCCTGAGTGATCCCCCCAGAATTTGGGTGGGAAAACCTCCTCTGAAATTCATTAGCAGTTCCCTCAGCACTTCACCTGAGCTCTGTGGGTCTGAAGTGAGGCCTGGTGGCATCACTGTGCTTCAAGCCACGCTCCTCATTAGGTAATCTCAAGAGATGACGCAAAGCTTTGGAAGCTAAATTAGGCCTTAATTAAGAGAACTTAAAGAAACGTAAGAGCTCTTGGCTGCTCTTACCACTCAAGCCATGATTAAAATGCTGCATCTAGCACTCCATAACCCCATGCAATGAGGTGGGCTCGTGCCAGCTGGCTGAGAAGCAGCTTTGTGGAGGAGGAGCTGGGGATTTTGGCAGCACACGAGTCTGCAGTGCATCCTTGCGGCAAACTGTGCTCGGGGAAGCGTTCACCAGGAGGTCCAGGGAAGGGATTCTTCACCTCTGAGCAGCAGTTGTGACGCTGTCGTTGAGATGGACATGACACATAAAGACTCACTACAACAGCTTCCAGTCAAAGAAAGAACTTCACTTTATTTCACAAGACCTCTTTTATACCATTTTCTAACATTCATGTCTCACGTCCATTGGCACTCAAATCACCACCCCACAATGTCATTGGCTACCTATAGTTAGAATAACCCCCTGCAATAACACCAGCTGGAAATACCTTTAATATCTTGTTTTAGGATTCCTGCTTGTTTTGAACATGTTTTGAGCTAGAATCAATGCCTGAGAACTGAGGCAAACTAACAGTCCTCACTGCAAGCTAGCAGCTCCCAAAGCTAGCAGTTCCCACATGACACCACTTCTGGAATGATGTGTCCGGTTCTGTGCTTCCCAAAACAGCAGAGCCTGGAGGGACCATTCAGGGGTGAGCCCTGTGAAGTGTCACCAAGAGGTTCAGGATCCTGGGGCACATGATGAGAGTTGGGTGGGCTCAGCACACACAAGAGAAGGCTTGGTGACATCTTGTTGCCATCTGCAACATCCAGTGTGACCTTGCAGAGAAGGTGGAGCCTGTCCTCGCCAAGGGACACACGGGAAGAACCAGGGGAAAGCACGTGGGAAATTCTTATTGGATAGAATGGCAAAACAAATTCACCCTGTGGCTGTTCCAACACTGGAATGGGCATCCCAGAGAGGTTGTTGGCTCTCCATCCTTGGAGACATTCAAAACTTGGGTAGACAAGCTCTGAGCAATCTGATCTATTTGGCCCTGCTTGAGAATGGGCTCTTTTCCAGCCTGTTTATATTATATTACATAATATTACATTATATTATTCCATAAAATTGACTGCTGTCTCATGTAACAGATTTCCCCTTTTATCAGCTGACAGAGCTCTCCGGTGAGGTTATCCTAACCTGCATCAGTGAAATTGAATGGACTTAATCAGTATATCTTTACTAAAAAATGTATTTTTGTCTGCAACAAGCCAAGAAATGAGAGAATTGATTCTTCCTGGAGAGGTTGTAACCTTCAGCAGAGTGTGAATAAAGAGAATCTGGGGAAAGCGATCTCTGGTTCTAGAAGACAACTGCTCTCGACAGACTTGGATATTTAATTTTTTCTCACTCTCTTAAATCAGGCCAGCTCTTGCCTGGGGCTCTTTTTGAGTTATAGCATACAAATTGCTTTGGGGGCAACCAAAATACAGAATTTCTGCCATGGGAAACACACAGAATGATAATAAAGGCAGTGACTGGAGGCAGGGAGATTTTGAGTCCGTGTCTCCCAGGCTTGGAGCGAGGTCTCCAAGCTTGCAGCAGCCTGGCACTGCAGAAGGAGCAGACAGACACGGAGCTATCAGATTGAAAACTGTGTTGTTCCATGAGTGAGATGAGCATAAGATGGGCTGTAGAGGGTCAGACAAAGCTTCCTGCCTCCAGAAATGGCTAACAGCAGATGCCTGGGGAGCAGTGCGAGCACATGGCAGCACACAGTGATGCTTCTCCAATATGTTCTCCCTGTCTCCAGCAGGTGGATAAGGGGGTTGAGAATTGCTGTTATCTTTGTCTTTAGAAGCCCTCGGTTTGACTTTTCCTCTGGGAGCTCTTTTTTGCACTTCCTGGGAGTCCTTGGTCTTTGCTACAGGCTGTGTGAGTGCTTTTTGCTTCTGGTCAGTCCAAAAATGCCACAGGACAAACCCTGGGTTTGGTATTAGGAGTTCATGAACCTTTACCTTCTCTTCATCTTCTTCATGCTGGTCCAGAAATATTCAAGAGATTGTATTGACTGGACTTTGATCAGGGCAACAAACTGGAGATCATGGAATTATGAAATGGTTTGGATTGGAGGGGACCTTCAAGATCATCCAGTTTCACCTTCTGCAATGGCAGGGACACCTTCCATTGTCCCAGGCTGCTCCAAGCCCTGTCCAATCTGGCCTTGGGCATTTCCAGGGATGGAGCATGAATGTCCATGAGGGCTCACGAGGGTTTCATGGTCCATGAAGGTCCACCTGAGGTTGCTCCTGAGCTCATCCAGGAGGCTGGAAGGTCCCCTCAACCCCATTTTGAGCTATGGCACAGCCTGGGGGCTGACCAAAATTGTAAATCATGGAGGGAACAAGTGACAGTGAACTGTCAAGAGTTGCTAAAATTTGGGCTGATATCAGCACTTCTGTAGCTAAGATACCATCCCCCATGGAGAGGAAAATAGGCAAGGCCAGGCTGCAAAAGGTCTTGGAGTCTGGACCTGACTCCACTGCAGAACAATAGGCCACTGCTGCTGCTGAGGTTATTCCTCTCAACCTTTTTTTGCCCCTGCTGCTGTTTAAAATGCATGGGAAGGGACTCGCCAGCTCCTGTTCCCAGTGTGAGTGCACTTGCTGTCTGATTCCTGCATCCCTTTTTTCCAGAACGAGTACATAATGATGGACCAGGGTTCAGCTCGTTGAGAGTTTGTTACAGAGTTGGAGCCATTATTATGAAATTACCAAATAAAACATACATTTTCATTCCCATTGGTAATAAAAATTATCGAAGTACCTCTCCCAGGACAATTATAATGAGATAATGCAGAACCCCTGACTGATTCCAGGGGCTGCAAAAAAAAATAAAATCAAAGAGCATTCAACAAGACATTAGTGTATGTCTTGGCTCCAATCACTTCCCTGTCTCATGGGGTAATGAAGTTATCAAATTAGTTTTAAAAAGGTGAAACTTCCATTTTTCAACCCATCTGACAGGTTCTCCCCTGAATAATGTCATTATGATGAGGTGCACAGGACAGCACGAGCCTTTATTGCTTTTGGTCTAGACACTACAGGACATTAAGAAATTTTGCCCTCCTGTCTCCACGGTGTAATGTTTATACTCAGAGTGTCCAGGCCAATCAAGTGATAAAGAACAGGGGTTTAAGTTTTAGGTTTTTTTTCCCTTCTGCACACCCAAAACATAAATAAAACCGTATGTTCCAGCCTGCATTTGCAGAAATGAAGCATAAATGGCCTACTGGGTTATATAGCTCATCTGTTTCCCATTACTGCTCTGCAGCAAATTACATTCTTTCTGAGGAGCGATGCTGGCATGGACAGCCTAACAGCCTCCTTTCCCATGGATCCAGGATGGAGGTCATGAAACATATTCAGTGCTGCTCTAAGAACCAGTTTTTCAGCCTGACATTAGTAGGCACCCTGCCCTGAGATGCTCCCGTGACACTGGAGCGAGCAAAGCGCTCTGAGAAGATGCTCAACCATCTCTGGAAGTCCCCAGTCCCTTTATCAAGCATTGAGAGTAACAGGACCCCAGTGCTCCTAATTCAGGCACTCCAGTCACGTTCCAAAGGCAGGGAGGGCTTTGCCCCAGGGCTGATGCCACCCACAGTGTTGAGCAAGAGGAATATTTTTCATTTTTCAAGAATTGCCATATCTCCATTTGCAGGGAAGTGAACCCCAGACTTTCAGGAGGAAGAGCATCCCCTCCTGCGGTTCCCAGCTCCACGGCTCAGTGACGTCCCCGAGAGCAGGAGCACGTCCTGCATGGGTCAGGCACAGCGGGGAAGGATTTAAATATCCATGGAGCAGCGGCCAGAGACACTCTGAGCCCCTTTCAGGGAGCAGGGATGGTCTCACTGCCCGGCCTGATCTGGCTGCAAAAATCCAGGTAACACCCCCTTCTCCAAAAAACAAATGGGCAGCAAAACTGAGCAACCTCTGCGTCCTCCAAAACCACCTGTCACTACATCAGAACTGGACACCCCCCCACCGTGATTCCAGCCACAGAGCTGTCTAATTTCCTTTGTGAAAGAGCCCCACAGGCAACAAATGCACACACAGAGCAACTTCTGTATTTACCTTGACACTACATGAGTCACAGCCCTCGCCTCTCGCAGAGCAGCCGTATATATTATCATCACTTTGGCATCTTGGTTGCTGCTCTCTCTTATTCTCCTTCTGTTCAGCAGAGCAGAGAGGTTGTTTAGGGTCCCCCCCAGCCCCCTCATGCTTGCACTCCCTCCCTGAAAACCATTACCCAGAATTCCAGCTTTCCTTGAAGTAGCATTGAACAAGCTGTGCTGTGTTTTGCCCCCTCCAGGCTTTTTTTTTTTTTTTTTTTTCCCCCAGCAATTCTTGCAGGAAGGAGTAATTTATCCAGAATTAAAACATCTGGTTATTGTGCTCCCCAGGTTAGTCAGCATTGGAATAAGAGCGAAACAAAGTGCCTGACTGTCTCCAGAATGGGAGAGGAGGAACTTGATCCATGTCTCCAGAGAGCCACAAGGTGACAGCTGACTCTGGGGCTTTGTGGGGCAGCCAGGTTTTGGGAGCAGAGGCAGGAGACACACACAGCTTGCTGGGGCTAAAAGTGGAAGGGAAAAGTGATAATTTTGTCTTGAACTTTGCATTTGTTTAGTTCAGCATTATAGATTTATAACAGAGAGGTGTGCAGTGATCTCCTCCACTCCAGAGTCCCAGTGCACAGGAAAAATTATGTCTGTGCTAGGAATCCAACAGCACATCTCCCTCTCCACCCACAGGCTTTATTTAATCACAGAATCAGAATGCCCTGGGTTGGAGGGGACCTTAAAGATCATCCAGTCCCCCCCCTGCCATGCGCAGGGACACCTTCCATTGTCCCAGGTTGCTCCAAGCCCCATCCAATCTGGCCTTGGACACTGCCAGGAATGGGACAGCCACAGCTTCTCTGAGCAACCCGTGCCAGGGCCTCCCCACCCTCACAGGGAAGTGTTTTTTTCCTAATATCCAATCTAAACCTACTCTCATTCAGTTTGAAGCCTTTTCCCCTTGTCCTGCCACTCCAGGCTCTCCATCTCCATCTTTCTTGTCAACTTGTTTGTCCTCTCCAGGCTGAACAATTCCAATTGTCTCCGCTTAATTCTGTAATTCAGCTGCATGTACAGAGTACCTGGAGAAAGTGGCCTTCCATAATGCCAGGATGCCAATGGGGGTGGATTTTACAGCGGAGCCACATTTCCAAGTTTCCCCAGATTCTGTTTTCCCCTTTGCTCAGGAACCCCGACATGGGAGAAGCATCTCCACCTCATTCTCCCTTCCTGAGGATTTCCCAGCTTCAGTCAGGTGGGGCAGGAAGAAACACCCCTTCCCAGTGAAAACAGCTGCTTTTGCACCAACCTTCCTTTCCAGGTGACGAACAATTCTCCCCATGCCTTTGCCCAAATATTGCCACTATTGCAGAATGGCCTCTCCAGGAGGATTTAGGGGAAGAACCATGACTTGGGAGACTGGGCAGAGGAATTAGGGCAGCTCTGACGACCTTTAGCTGTTGATGCAAATGTTCTAAACTATCATTGTTGTGAGCAGTGCAGGATGCTTGGCTCATCCAGGAATGGCTTTTTTCATGGATGCAACAGCCACCCCAAAAGGCAGCCGTGAGTACAGGCAGAGATTCAGTGATGACATCCCTGGATTTGGGAGTTGCTGTGCTGGGAATGACTGTGCGGAGCCACCATCATCCAAATCCTGATTTTTCCCCATGCTCCATTTGCTTTTCCTGGTGTTCTGTTCCCTATTTGCCTCCCTTGAGAGCTCTCATGGTTTTCCTAACATCACAGGTAAAGCGTTACTCTGACCCCAAATCCTGTGCTCACCCTGTGAATGAGGTCCCAGTACTGCAGAGCCCTGGGAGCCAGTCTGGACCAGGAATCTGTCCTGAGCAAGACAAGTTTTCTGATAAATGATAAGGAATTGAGCTCTGTATAGAAGGTGAAATATTTCAGGTCTTGAAACGGTGCTGCCTTCAAAAACATCTTGAGTGTGGATGGTTGTGACAAAGCTCCAGCAGCTCCTTTTTCTGGCACGGTGTGGTCTCTTTTGTCATGATGGCACAGCAGAGACATAAGTTTACAAATAATCCAGGGTGATGTCAGATGAGGGGGTGTGTCCAGAGGAGAGCTCGACTCCTCCCCCACAGCCCGAGGATGCGCCCGCTGGATATTTTTGGCGCAGGCTGGAACGGTGGTGCCACATCTGCTGCTGGCCTGTGGAGTAACCTTGAGCAAATCTCTCCACCTCCACTCCTTCCCTCTCCTCCCAGCTTTGCTTTGATTATTTGGGGAAGAAACTTTCCCTTACAGAGTGTGCACCCAGTGTTTATCACGTCGGCGCATCCTCAGGCTACCGGCGTACAAATAATGAAGAGCAGTAATAACTGGTTGCCAATCAGCACAGGATCAGGTTTGCTGTTTCCAAATCAGCTGGAAATTGTTTTTCTCTTGCTTTGAATAATGTGATAGGAATATGTTAGAAGAGGTCTCGTTGTTTTTCTTTTTTAATTTTTTTTTTTGCTAGCAGCTAAAATACCCTTTAACAGCATTCCAAAATATGATTAATGCTAATCTCGACCTTTCCAAAGTTCCATGCCAGGCAGTTGATGATGCTTCTGTGTTGTAAAGAATCAAACAGAAGGTGTTTCTATCCACAATGAAGTGTTCTTTATTAATGAATTATTTGCTTAACAGGAAATCCAAGAATTCCTTTGCGCTGGGTTTTGGCTTTTTTTGTTTTTTTTTTTTACAAACCTGGGGGAGTTTAATCATTTGGAGTGGATTGAAATCATAAATATATTTATGAATTTCTCATCTCTTTTCCCCCTTTCTCTAAAGTCAGAACACAAACTCTATTAGCTTATTACTTTAAGTCAGAGATCTTTTTATTACCTTTCCAAGGAAAACCCCTAGGTTATCAGGAAAATTAATGTATCAAATCAATCAACACTGTGATATCTGGTGCCAGCTGTTTCTGAGTCTCCTGAAAACAAGCAAAGAATACATCTGTAAAATGTGAAACAGTAAAGGCTATAGTTGTCCAGTGTCCAAAAAGGACAATACAGAATAAATTTCTGGACTTGAATCAGGTGTAGGAAGGGATCTGAACCTGGACCCTCCAGGATGGTGACAAATTTCTCATTTTCTTCTGTGAGTAATGCAGAAAATCCCCTACCAGTCAGAGTACTCATATCCTTAATAACTTCTCAGACTCACATAAACAACGTGAAAATGTTTCAACCATTGCTCTGAAACCTGTTAGAACTTGAAGCTTTGTCAGGTCCTTCCAGAAGTTTCAAGTCCAAGGTCAGAGAACAGCGGAACGAAGATTGTGGAGGGCAAAGTCCTTAACATTGAGAAATTGAGGGATCGTTGGATATTTTGCCTAATTAATTCACAAATGCAGCATATTAAGGTGACCAAAATCCTCTGCTACCAAAGGGTCACATGGATTCATTAAGTTCTTTGAGAGTCCCAGATTAGGGGTATGAAAGAACTGTAAAATATATTTCTTATTTATCATTATTCCTAATTCAGGCCACTTATCTGCAGTCACTTTTCTCCTGACTACTTGTGTTGTCTGTGATGGGGGTGTCTCAGTCCATTAGTGACTAACCCTCTGAATAATTAGGCTGTGAAAATCTAACGGCAGGATTTATTATTTTTATTATTATTAGCTGCTTTACACTCTGTTGTACTAATTCCATTTGTTATGGGTCTGTTTTCTTGGAGAGCAATGCTCATTCATATAAAATAATTTTTTTTTTGTTCAAAATGCCTTTCATCATGTGATTTAACAGACCATGAAACATCTTAACATTGGTTTTTAGATTTTCAACCCAGTGCCAATATTTTGATGACATTAATACGTTCCTTGCATCACCCCTGGAATACTTATATGAAGTCACTGCTTTATCTTCTCCTTTTTCAGCTGTCCTTTGTGTCCTTTCCTCATCATCCTGCTGTGATGCATAACAATTTCTGTGCTAGAGGTTTCACTGATGGGCTTCTTTCACCCAAAATGTCACTCATGGACACAGCTCTGGATGGGAAATCCTACCGGGCAGCCGCCTCCCCACCCTCACAGGGATGAATTTCTTTTTATTATCTAATCTAAATCTCTCCTCTTTTAGTTTAAAAACATTTCCCCTTCTCTCATGACTGAGGAAAAGTTCACTCTACCTCTGGTTTATGAGCCCCCTTGAAGTACTGGAAGGATGCAATGAGCTCTCTCCTCTCCTCTCCTCTCCTCTCC
>VZTX01001054.1:0-58438 GCA_013400915.1 Pardalotus punctatus | reverse complement strand
TCCCATCCCATCCCTCCTGACCAACAATAAAGGATTTGAAGACCAGATTTGCGCTGTGCCTCCACAGCTTAATTTTAAAACCGCTCCGTTGCATTTTCCATTCCCCTCACGAATCCCTGCCTCTGTTGCCTTCTGCATTCCCTGCACTAGAGCAAACTCTGCTCATTTATCTGCAACTTGCTGAAAAAAAAAACATTTTCTTCGCCCCCCACTGCAAAAAGCTGTTGTCAAAATCTTCAAATCATCTCATCCATCAAGCGCCGTGTGCAGGAGGTGAGTGTGTGACATGTCCAGCTGACAGATCCACGTTCCTGCTGGGGTCGCTCCAAGGTTGGCTGGGCTCCTGGGGCTTTGTCTGGACCAATATTAAGCACAGACACAAACCACATGTTCCCCCAGGGCACTTCCACACTTCCCTTTTTCTTGATTTGGGGACCTAAATTATGGGCGCAGCAAAAACGCTTTGGTGGCTGTGAAGAAAAAAGGCCATTTCACCAGAGCTCTTGCCTTGAAGCAACTTTGAAACCCTCAGCCTGGGATTTGTGAGGGAAATGGGTTCCTTCTGACAGCCCAGTCCATGCCTCAATACCTTCTCCTCACCCCATTTGTTGTATAAATTTATTTCTCCCCACAAAGGAAAGTCGAAACAGCTGGGCTCTCTTTGCTTTCCTGTTTCTGCATGTTCTGCTTTTTTTGTTGAGAGCTAAATCATTGCGTTTTTGAGCCAGTTTTGTCTGTGAGAGTCTAAAAGCCTCTATTTTGGGAGGCAAATCTGTTGGTGAGAGGAGGGGACACCACGTTTCCAATGGGCTGTTCTGCCTCGAAAGCCAAGAGATGAAACCAGAATTCCTTCCCAAAGCTGCCACTGGTTTGCCAGGCTGCTTTGGCAAAGCCACCTCACCTCCTGGAATCTGCTGGGATGCTGATGCTCCACTCTAGCAGACAGGGAGGGATGTGCTGGTGGAGGTTTGAGGGGACTGGGAGCCAGCACAGCCTCTAGCATGGAGCTCTCACGTGGCAGATTTAGCATCTTGCATGGCTTTGTCCCATCTGTGCTGACAGCTGGGGCCTGGAGGAGCTGGAATGGATTTCCCTGCAGAGCTGGGGCTCTTCTTGGAGGAAGCAGAAGCAGAGAATGGTGGTTGTGGAAGCTGGAGAGGTCAATCCCCACAAATCTGCTCTAATTCTGCTGTGCTGCTTCCTAGAGGAGAGAACGTAAAGGATGCCCCATCCCAAGCTGGATGGGGCTTGGAGAAACCTGGTCCAGTGGAAGGTGTCCCTGGCCGTGGCAGGGGGTTGAAATTGGATGATCTTTAGGGTCTCTTCCAACCCAAATTTTTCTGGGATTCCATGCCAAGGTTACAATGATGTGCACGCACACTCCTCTGCTTTGTGAGCGGCGCCTCAAAAACCAGGATGTGCCAATCACCTTGGAAGGAAAATTAACTCTGCCCCACTAAAAGCAGCCCGTTGTGCCGTCCCATTCCCTGACTCCTCCAGCAGAGACAGATTTCATTCCCCATTTCACTCTGTGGCCGTTTGTCATGCTAAGAAAATGGGAGTGGTTGCTTGCCAGGAAAGATGGGAGCTTCAGGTGGGTTTCAGGGAAGAGCTGTGTAATTTCTAAACTCATTTAACAGCATAGAAACACAGGCAGAATATCTTGATTTTCAGTGTCATTTGAGCAATTTGCAGAGCACAGTTTGCTCCTCCAGGGCATGGTGCCCTCTTTAGAGGATGCAATCCCACAATGAACAGCACAGTCAGGAGGGTGTAGCCAGCCATGGGCAGAACCTGAGTGAAAAGAGGTTGGGCTGGAGGTGAAAGTTGAACTTCCATGGCTGAACTCAAACTGTGAGGACACGGTGGTAAATAAGGGGGTGGCTGGGCATCCAGGATGCTCAGGAAAGGAAGGATAAGGTTTGCTGACATCTCTCCTGACTCATCTATATCAGGACCTGCTGATCCTGCTTCCATAAGCTGCATCCATATCTGATGCCTATAAATATACCTCCAGTATGAGGCAGGCTCCCACAATAAATTAGAGAAAAAACCATGTGGGAGACTCTCTCTCTTTGACTTTCTCATTTCTGAGTAATTATTTGGCCATGCTTCATTGGGACATAAGTTGTAGCTTTATTATTCCTTATTACATCTTTATTTTTAGCCCTCATCACTTTTTGGAAATGGGCACAGCTGTTGTGTCCTTGTGGGGTGACCTTTACACCAAAAGCATTGTCCAGGTCAGTCCCGTTTTCCTTGGAAAAATGTAATTCTCTATCTAATTTTGTCTCCCTCTCAGTCTCCCAATCTGTTTGTTTAAATCATAACCATTGATTTGAAAGAGGGTATGCAGACTTTTATTTAATTTTGGAATCCTATCATTCTACAAAAATTAGTAAGCTGGGATTTTTTTTGGGTTTTTTTTTTTTTTTTTTTCCCCAGTTCTCATGTCCTCCAGCTATTTGCTTTGAACCGGCCAGGTCTGGAGAATTTCAGCCTAAAGGTGATGAAAAATGAAAGCAGAAATGTGATGCTGAAATGTTTAAATAATGTCAACTGCAGCTGTCACCAGTTGTTCGCTGGGGAAGGAGTGAAGAGGGGGGTCCTGTCAAACAACCTGACCATATTTTTTTGGGCTAATAGATGCATTTTGGAGACTTCTGACTCTTCTGTGGAAGTTCCGTCAGTTTGATTTTGGAGAACTCATGGATGCAACAATGACTTTTTTTTTAAATGAATGATTTTCCCTGGGAAGAGTGTTTATATTTTCACTCGTTCCTGCTGCAAATGTGTAATAAGTGGGGAGGAATCTTCTGGGGGTCCTGTTCTTTCTGTGCTCTCATTTAAATTTTTGCGGTTGCTGAAACCCTCCTACCCTGCTGGAAACAGCCTCTTTGCTCTCAAGAACATTTGCAAACATAAGGCAGTTTCACCACAGACTGCGGAAAAAAGTGAAAGCGTGCCTCACATTTCAAGAATATTTAGTTTTATTGCCCAAATCTCATTCAGCTCCAGGAAATGCAATTCCCATGTTCGCCCTTTCCCTCACCAGCATGCCCGTGGTCCCGACTGCAGCATCTGCTCTGCCAATCCTCCCACCAGGGTGACTTGTCTTCCCCCCAGAAGCTTCCTTCTTGGTGATAATTTATTTTCAGCACTGATTTAAAGCTCTCTGGAAAGGATGGGAAGACTGGATAGACTTTGGAGCAAGGAATGACTCTTCAAAGTGCTGTAGGAAGCAGTTTGTGGGACAGAAGCTGTTTTTTGGGAGCAGCCGCCCTTGCAGGCATTGCTCACATCCATCCCAGCCCCACGAGGGAGCCCTCCTGGCAGGAAAAAGAGATAACTGAATCAGACCCGATGGTTTTTTGGCATGAACTGATTCTGTTGCACGAGCTGAATGCCAGAAGAGGAAAGGCCATGCTGCAGCACCTTGTGCCTGCGAAAGCAAACCTGAAATATTCCCACAGGCTCTAGATATAAGATTCCCCTCTCCATCTGCTTCGAGAGCTGAATTGCTGCTGTCCCAGATGATTTCATCCCCAAAAACGCAGTGGGATGCTTCTGCCACAAGTCATGTGGACAGGAGAGGGTTGGGAGGAGGAGGAGGAGGGGTTTTACGTCATAAAGATAACAAAATCCTGCCCGTAATGCACTGTGATTTATTGCTCTGTCTTGTGGCCTCAATAACTTCGGTATCTTTGCACAGCATCTGCTCTGGATTCCTGAGTTCTGCACTGGTTTGTGCTGCTGCTGCAGCTCAGACCGTCCCAGCCTCCAGGAGAAGTCAAGAGGGGTCTCATGGCTGAGGTTTATTCCGCAGTTCCAATATTTCCATGTTATTTGCAGCATCCTCCATCTCTGGCAGGCGTCTGGTGTCGTCAGGAGGGGTGGCCAGGTGGAGATTTGAGTGATAAAATCATGATATGAGCACTGAGAGCAGGAAACAGAGCCAGATTTGAGTGATAAAATCATTATATGAGCACTGAGAACAGGAAACAGAGCCAGATTTGAGTGATAAAATCATGATATGAGCACTGAGAGCAGGAAACAGAGCCAGCTGTGGGTTGGGAGGGGGAGAGCGCAGTGGCATCATCAGGATGTCATCACTGGGATGCATCAGGAATCACCAGGATCCCTGCCCCAAACTCCTGAGGTAGTGGTGCTTTTCTCTAAGTCTTTTCTCAGCATCTTTTGCTCACTCCATTGTCCAGGGAAGCCCTGACTTTCCCAGAGTCTTCCAATGCTATTCCCACCCAGGCTTAAAGCCCTGGACACCTCCTCCTTCTCTGCCCCAGTCACCACAGAGCACAGGAGATGCAAAAGGATGGGTCAGGGAAATTATTTTGCCTTGGAAAAAGCGTTTTATCTCAACTTTCTCTTGCAGGGAAGGATCCACAGTTGTGCCAACAGGGAATTTCTGCTCTGAGAGAGTCAACAGTCTCATAAACCCACGGAGCTGTAATGATGGGGATTCAGGGCATGAACTACCTCAACCCTCTGGTAATTCCTAACAAAATGAAGAGTTCTAGCTGGAGACCAATCCTCAGGACATTTTTCCTAGGATGAAAAAATTTCTTTGCTCTGTACCTGGCACATCAAGGACACAACATTTGGCTTTGCAAATGCCAAGAGAACAGAAGAGAACACTGATGGGGGGAAAGGGGAGTTTTTCTCTTCCTCATGCCTGCATTTCCGAAACAAACTTGAAGAGTCTGAATTCATCCCTACATGAAACAGAAATTATTTTGAATTCTTGCAGGACGTAAAACAGTTTCTCACCCAGCTTTACCAAAGCACAGACTGGCTGAGGTTGGAAGGAGCCTCTGGAAGTCACCTGGTCCAACCTCCCTGCTCCTACAGGGCCACCCAGAGCCAGCAGCACATGTCCAGGCACAGGCATCTTCTGATCATCTCCAGGGATGGAAATTCCCAATTCCCTGCGCCATTTCAGGGAAAGAAAGTCTCAAGTCTCACACTGAAACACCCTCAGCCCTGGCAGCTGTTTGTGGATGCAGGGCTTGACACCGCACATGTCTCTAATTCCAAAGGTGTGAAATATTGCCTCAGGTCAATTTGGAAAGTGTTTTTCTTCTAGAATTTAGCCTTGAAACCCACAAATCTCATCAACAAGAAGCAGAATGAATCTTTAAAATTGGGCAGCATGTAGGACCTGCTGCCTTAAATTCTCTTTTAACCTTTTCTGTGCTTCTGTTCTTTAAATTGCTGCAACAGCTACCTAATTCCCATACATTTTGGTTGTTTATTTTTGTTTTGCTGTTATTATTATTATTATTATACTACAAGGACACTGACACAAGGATAAAGAAATCCACAGTTCCAGTCCATATCCCACCATGTTCCTACTGGAAACTCCCCACAACCATCAATGGAGATCCTCATCACCCCCCTTAACTGTGTGTGAAACCTATGACAGAATCAGTCACAAAAAAAAAATTCTCAAAATTCTGATTCATGAGTCCCTTGAATAGTTCTTAAGGTTTGTGCTGTGTTTTCTGAGGGAAGTCTTTGGGGGATTTTTTTTATTGTCCTTGTTTTCTTATTACATTTATCATGGAAATAAAATAATTACAGGATGGTTTGGGTTGGAAGGGTCCTTAAAGCTCATCCCATTCCAACCCCCTGCCCTAGGCAGGGACACCTTCCACTATCCCAGCTTGCTCCAAGCCTTGTCCAACCTGGCTTTGAGCATTTCCAGGCGTCCAGGGGCGGCTTCTCCGGGCACCCTGTGCCAGGGCCTCAGCACCCTCATAGTAAAGAATTTCTTTCTAATATCTGATTTATGTATTTTATAATTTCAAACAAAGTAGGCGCTCACAGGGACAGTTCTCACCTTCTTCCCAGATCCTCCCACTGCTGCTCCGGCCCCTTCCTTGTGCCACAGGGAATCTGATCAAAACCAAATCCACCTTAAAAAAAAAAAGTCCCATCCTCTCCCCCTGCAATCTGGAGCAGTTCCCTGAACAAGGGCTGCAGTTTGAGGCCAAGTTATTACGTTATTATTGCTGCTACAATTGCTACTTTTATTTTTCTATTAGTGTTATTATTTCTGCTGTACCCACCTGGCTTTCAGGGAGGAAATCTCTGACAGTGCTACTTTTTTCAAAATCTCATATAAGGACACTTTTGCCCCTGGAAACAGCCAAGGGCTTGGGTGCAGCTCACTGAAATTCTCAGATGAAGAAAACTCATGGCATTTTCTCCCCCACCATGGCTTTCCTCCAACAGAAAGGGCAAGTTGCTCCTAATTTTCTTTATTAGCACTGGGCTGTTGGAGTGTGTCTCTCCCTCTATCAGCTCACTGCAACACCTAGAAGAGCCAGCCACTCTCCCCAGGGAAGCCAGCTCCATTTAAAATGGGAATTACAAGCATTTTGGTGCTGAAGTCAGTTGTTTGAAACCATCTGCAGTCTTGCTGCAGTGCTGCTGTATCCTAATTCCATCTGTCAAAGCCCAGGAGAATTGAGGCAGTGAGCCCGGCGTTGTGAAACAGCATCGAGCTCGAGCAGGCAAGGGAATTCCATGTCCAAGAGAAAATTAGGGAATCTGAAGCTGTCACCACTGGAAATAATGTTTGCTGTTTAATGAAAGCAGGGGCTGCTGAAATCCTGTGCTTAAAGATGTGAGCAGCAGAGAAAATGTCTTGTGTTCTGTCTTCAAAAGCCTGTCTTAGGTGTCTTCTGCAGACCTGTGCTTTTCCCTCAGCTTAAAAGCCAGAAAATTCCCCTTGTCTTCCTCAGCACAACCTTTATTGGAACAATTGCAGTGCAGGAACTCTGGCTCTAAACCATTTTCCCTCCAATTCTCCATGAATGAGCCACTTCAGGTTAGTGGAGGTGGGGATTTTTACTGTATTACACCTGTTCACCCTGGAATGGGCCAGCTGAGAACATTCAGATGCTGGTTAAGATTTCCTGCCCTTCCAAACCATCCCACAGTTGTCTTTAACTTGTCGGCCTCAACCCTCCCGGCGGCATCTCCAAACTCCTCTGATCTCCATCCTCTTCCTCCTCTGTAAAGCACACTAAATACCCTGTTTTCCAAGTCCAGGAGGGCTGAATTATTCATGGGAGAGCGATGAATGGAGTGCTTTTCATCTGTCCCTGAAGGGATTCTGATTTTTGGTGAATGCTTGTTGTTATTCATAACTCTTCTCCAGCTAGTTTGGATAAACAGCTTCAAACCAGGGGTTGTTTCCAAATTCTTCCTTGCTGTTCCACCCAGGGCTGCTGGTGGCAAAGTGTTTTTGGTACCAAGTGTGTGGCTGAAAGTTCAAAGAGGGAAGAAGAAAGCTGGGAAGAAAAGGAGAAACAGGGAATTATAATTTGCTTTTCACACTACTGCCCTTCCTTTCATGAATATGTGGATATTTGCTGGGAAAATGAGCATTCCTTGAAGGTTGCATCCTTCTGTGGGAATGTTCCCAAACAGCAAATGACAATGGATATGGACACTGTCGCCCAGTAGAGCTGTCTGGAATTCAGAGGGGTGTGTGTGAAAATGGAAAATCTCATCAGAAATGCTTCACCTTTCCTGCTCCCCATCTCCTGCTCTTCCCCAAAGAGCAGCCATTCACCTCCCCATTGTCTCCTCTCACTGGGAAATTTGGAAGGGCCTGTGGAGATGAGAACACAGCTTTGGATGTGAGGATAAACATCTGGAGCCAAGGTTCAGCTCAGGCAATGCCTGGACTGCTTCAGAATCAAGGTCAACATCTGGATTTGCATCATGTCCCATGAAATACGGGGCTCAGGCTCCAACTTCTGGATGAAATTTATTATGTTGGATCATTCTGTGCTCAAGAAATGACTGAATTTGGCACTCAGTGCCATGGTCTGGTTGTCACAGTGGTGATCAGGCAAAATTATATTCATTGATCTCAGAGATCTTTTCCAGCTGAAGTGGTTCTGTAATTTTAAATTCAAAGAGATTTTGCTCCTCGCTTTGCTTTCCTAAATTGCATCTTTTGAGGGACCTTGAAGAAAACTCTATCGATCATCCAAAGTAACACTTGGAGTGTTATTCCCGGGTTAGGGAGAATAATCTGCCTCCACAGCTCTCACCTCAGCTTGGTTCTCTCAAAGTGTTCCCAGGGATTTCAGGGTTTCTCCCAGAGCACTGCACAGTGCACGGTGAGATGACAACATGTAATTACCTGCTGGAAATGTGCCGCTCCCCATATCCATAGGGAACAGACAGAGCCAGGCGAGGTGGACGACTGTGTCACTCCACCTCTCCCTGAGCATCACCTTGTCAGGTGCTTTGGGAAAAAGGCACCACTTTGGCAGTGACAGGGGAAATTCTGTCTGTAAACCATGTGTAAACCTTCACGGGGAATGGTAATGGAGTGGGTTAAGCACTGCAGGCTCCTCGGCAGAGAACATTTATCAGGGCACAGAGTGACAAACTGGGAGTTTATAAAGGAGTCACATCCAATCTCAGAGGGAAAGAGGGATATTGCAGCGGCGTGCTTGTGTCCAGCTGGAGATCACAGGCAGAAGCTCAGTGAACATTTCTGCCATGCAGACTCAGGGGAAGGATGGTTCAGTGATTCGGGCACGCTCAGGGGGTTGTGAATTTATTCTTCCTTCCTCCTCCAAGTCCTTGCCTTCGCCTGCATTCCCAAGCACTCTATGCAGATGGGAAAGCAGAAGAAAGGCAAAACTCCACATTATCCTTCAAACTGCAGCTGAAATGTCTCCTGTAGAACCTTTTCCCTTGGTGGATGCTGAATGATGGACAGATGGATTATTCCTATGTCATTCCCAGTGTGGAGTGTAAGGGGAAAACAACCCTTTCTTTTGCTGTCCAAACTGAGCTGAGCTGACCTGGGAGCTACTGAGAGCAGATAAATAAGGAGCATGGCTGTCTGTCCTTCTCACATGCTCATGGCTGCTGGATTATTGCCATTACCTTAAGAAATTATTACTATCTCCCACCTGCAGAAATCAATACTGACCCCAATACCAGCGTGGGGCACATCATCTGAGATATTTTAATTTCTCTTCTAAGAACAGAAAAAAGCAAAAATCAGGGAAATCCAGCTTTGTCTATTAGGCTACAGCACTGCCACAGGCATGGCAGTATCATCTCCATGTGAGGAAATACATGTCCAGAGCTGGGAGAAATGGACCAAACTCTGACAGATCTTTCTGATTCAAGACCAGCTAAACCCATGAAAATCTGGTGTCCTTTGTTTTTAAATTCATCTCCCAAACGAATGTAATATAACATCTCTTGATGTTGAGAAAGAGTGTCAGAGTAAAATCAGCCTTATGGTAGCGAGAGGTGTGCAGGGGACCAGTAGCTGATAACATTTAGGGCATCCCCTTAGAGGAACTGTGCCCTGGGATGGTTCATATCTGATCTCTGGAAGTCCACAAGGATTTAAGGAAGGCCAAAGGATGATGCTGCCTGCAGGATCTGGGTGTGGCTTCCCTGCTTTCAAGAAGAGTCCAGTGCTTAAATGCAAGGAGAAATGAGGTTGGAGGTCTCATTGAGCCCATTGGACTTGCTGGAGCTTGAGTTTCTTTAGTGCATCTGAGACTTGCAGCAATCAGTGTATCAGTCTTCATCAACTTGAAAATGGGGGAAAAGCATTAAAGAGTCACCTTTCAGTGAATATTTACCTCTTTAGAGGGTACAAGAAAGTGGGTTATTTTCTTCAGTGTGCAACCATCACTGTCTGCTGGGGTGTCAGAAAGAAAGATCTCTGAGGATTCAGTGCAGGAGGTTTTTCTCTTTGTTTTGCTGCAATTCTCATTATTATTATCATAAAACAGTCATTTTTATGGGGAGTTCTGGATGGGTATCCTCTGGTAACAATACCAGCCCTAAGCAGGGCATCACACCAAAATGAGATTTACTTCTATCTTATCCACAGAGCAGGCACTCAGACACACCTTTGGGGGCACCACACTTTCCCCTGAATCTGATGAAAGGGAAAAGGCATTTCTAGATTTTGTGGAGAGAACCTTTGGTTGGTGCCATTCACCCAGGGCTCCAGTTCGATGAGGAGTTGTGTGTTTTCCTCACAGCTGCAGTTTGCACCGCTCCACAGTGCTCCAGCAGGAATGCAGGTGCATCTCCAGATCCTTCCTTACCACCTTCCTAAATATCTTTTCTTTTTTTCCTGCACTCTGGAGGAAGTTTGGGATGGGGATGGATCAATATTGGGTCCAATTTGCTGTGAGTAACCACACAGGACTCGCAGTTCAGAGCCACTTTGACCCTGAATCCCCATCCCAAATAAATGGGAATGATGCTCACATCCCCCAGGATGGGATTGCTTGACTCTCACTCGCTGCTTTTCCACAAACACACTGGACACTGCTTTGGGTAAGAATCAGTAAATTTCCTTCCTTCCATCCCTCTGCTCAAGACACCTGAATATTTTCCCCTGCCTCACATATTCTTTACATCTGCAGGATCTCTGCTGTGCCTGACCGAGCTACCTAAAGGACTGCACAAATAATTTAAATGGCTGGTTTATTGTTAAAGGCATGTACCTGATTTCCCTGGTGCTGAGGCGGAGTGAATCGTCCCAGCTCCATCGATTTCAGAATTAGAGTGTCAAGGATCCAGCCCACACCTTATTGAAATCAATACCAGTGATCAGGACCACACAGAAACTGCTCATAAGCTGTTATCTTGATATCAACCCCAGTTAACTGGCAATGACAATAAGTTCCATTGAATCAGATGGGCCATTAAATTTCGACACTCAAACCCCACGCTGAAATTCGAGTCAAACATTAGCAGGAGAGAGACGTCGGCTCCGAGTCTGACCCTTCTCTCACGTTGGACTGGTGTTACCGGAGGTTTTAATTACACTGGGTTTCCTTTGGAGCTGCTTTATTAGCTCCCTGCTTTTGTGGGTTTTCTTTTTTAATGGAGCGTGGCTGGAGGACGGCTGAAAAAATCTGCTCACCTGCCTCGCCACCGAAACCTCGGCCTCCCCAGGGCAGGCAGAGCAACAGCACACACCAATAAAATCATCACATGCCCAGCTGGAAAGCGATAAGACAAAATCAAACTGCCTGCAATAACAAAGACAGAGCCTTTTGATGGCAAGGAAAGAAGGAGGGTGTCATTATGCACATTTTTATTACTGCGGTTCTCAAATCTTGCAGTGATGGGTTTTGAATTCCCTGCTATGCTGGCACTGTACCTGGGGCAGAGTGGGAAGGAGGGAGTTTTTAGCTGCCCTGGATGTCCCTGGATTGGCAATCAGAGCCTCCTGGGGCTGGAGGCAGGAAGGGTGCTCTCACTTTCACCATGCCAAGTGATTAAAGTGTTGTTGGGCAGCTCGAGAAGCTCCCGTGGGCTGCTGAGCCCTCCTGCCCGTGAGCTCACACCTCCCTGGGCTGCAAAGTGAAACGTGTTTGATTAAAGCCAGATTGTTTATTGATTAATAATCCCTTTTAACTTGGCTGCTTCAGATGGTTGGGAATGGGCGGCAATCCGAGCTAACATGTTGTGCGTCCTGGTGGAGGCACATGTAGGAATAAAGCTCAGTTAGGAGGTTAAGCAAGAATTTGGGTTTTTTCGTTAAGGGGGAAGTTATAGGTACATGAACAGCTCATGGGAGAAGCTCACTCTGCAAAACTGGGGAAGGGGAGGGTTCCAGGGATGGGCCATTACGGCTGACAGGCAATGAGAGGTGAAAATTCAGACATTGGAGCACTTGTGATTATGTCCCTGTGCCCTTTATTTACACACACGTCCCTCTCACCCTTCTCACCAGGGGTTTTAAAGCACAACTACGCACAAAGCCATAAAATAATTGAGGTGGCAACTGAGCTCTGAAGGTCACCTGGTCCAGCCCCATCCCATTCATAGCAAGGCCAACCTCAGAATTAGATCCAGCTCCAAAGTTAGACTGTGTGAATCAGGGTCATGAGCCCGTATCCAGTGTGTCATCCCACTTAGAAAAATACATTTAGGGAAGGGTTTCATCCCAGGGGATGGCAGCAGCTTGGCTGCAGTTTTCCCATCATCTCTGCTTATTGTCAATATGGCCTTAAAACCAAAAGGCATCTCCGAAAGGTCTTAATGAAACACGTTTCAAAAGCTCTTTACACCTCAGCACCATAAAAGAGACCGAGGCCAGCTAAGAATTACTCTTCCCCCATGATTCACAGCTCAGGCTTATTTCTTACAGGAAGAAGCAGGAAGATATCATTTATGGGGACGAAAAGGGGGAAAAATTCAACTTTTGTTCACCATGTGCCAACAGGCAGAGATAAGGTGCAGCTAAAGTGGCAGCCTGTACTTCATGGGGGTGAACTATTACTCAGATAAGATGGAGGCAAGAGATCTTCCTTGGGCCAAGGGAAAAAATCCTGGTTTAAGGTTATTACACAGGAAGCGCCCTGCTGCATGAAATCTATGGGAAATTGCATATTTTGTCACATTTAGTTATTGAATCCCAATTTCATCCTAGCATGAGGAAAATATACATCACCCTCCCTTGTAGCTCTTATTAGATTTCACAGCCTTTCTATATTAAAATGCCAGCCCTGGGAGCTGCATTTCTCTTTCCATTTTCTCCCTCTTCCCCCTCCTCCTCTCCCCTCCATAGCACTGCAGGGTTGGAGGTGTGGTGCAGCAGCTCTGGTGCCACAGAATGAGTTGGAATCACCAGCTCTGGACACAAAGATCCCTCCAGCTTTCTCCCCACCATGCATTTCTCCTCCACAAATCCATGGACAATGCCAGCAGTGCCCATTCCCATGCTAGAGGTTCCCAGCCTGAGGTTGCATCCTCTCCCTTTTTTCAGGGATTCCCCAAATCTGTTTTGCAGGGTGTTTGAGGTCCTGCTCACATCAATAGGAGCTTTACAGGGCCAGTTCACCCTGTCCTCTCCTTCCACTTGGATTTATCCTCCCAGCAACACCCTCAGAGCATTTGAGCTGGTTGATGAACCAATGTCCTCATGCAAGAGGAGGATAAATTGCCTGGCAGCCCAAATCCTGTCCCCCCTTGGGCCTGAGGGCTTGGCATGGATCCTTCTGCAGCAGGGTGGCATTGGAGGACCAGGGTCGATTGCAGTTAGAAGGACCATGTGATCAGAGAAGACCTGAGATTTTAGGACTGTTCGAATGGATTAAGTCATGCTCTCAAAGTTTGTCCAAAAACCGAATTAATTTTTATGCATCCCCCAGTCATCTTTTCCGCTCTGGTTACAACCAGAAGTTTTCCTGTGCCATCCCCAGCCTTGTAAATCTTCCCTCATTCTGCAGGGACTGGCTCTGGAGCGAGTGGGTGTGTAGGGCTTCAGAGAAGGGCTGTGAGTGCTGCTCTGTAAAGTTATCAATCTCTCTCTAATATAAAGCAAACTGCAGCTGCTGCAGGGGAAAATGTGCTGATTTCTCTAATATTAAAAAAAACATTCTCCCCTGTCTATAAACAGATTGAAGGAAGCAAATTATTTCCCCCAGTTAAATATTTTAAAGAGCAATCCAGGCTTTGGCTATCACCTAAAGTAGGGAGGAGAGAGCAGTTTCAGGCTAAAGGAGTGGATTGCTTTCCCAGTCTGCAGGATGCACCTTGCATATTTAGTCTGAGTGTTCTCTACCTGTGATGCTTTCCTGGCTCTGGGTAGAGCCAAAATCAGGATGAACTCAGGTCAGGTCAGGTCAAGATAAACCCCAGCTATCTGATCTGAATTTGTAACAGGCCACAGGAGAAATAAATCCCATGACTCCATAGCAGAAATGGGAAAAATACTGCAGTGCTCGAGGCTCAGTTCAGATAAAAGTTGCTGCTAATTATCCAAACAAAATATTCATATCTTTGAATCAGCATAAAACAGAAACTTGAAGGGAGCAGCCTCTCCTGTGATGTCTCAGCCTAAGATTTTGGTCCCTGATCCTTGGCAGGAAGGACAGAATTAAGAGAACTCCAAAGTGAAAAGTGGCCAGGACTCAGGGAAGACCTTGCCGAGGGCCAGAGGAGCAGCTCATTTTTCTAAACGCTTTTAAGGAAACCTCTCCTCCCTTTAAAGAGGGCAGAGGAAAATCGCACCATCCCAAAAGCTTCCACCTTTCCTAGTCTGTTCCCACCGTCCTTAGGTGTGTTCTCTCCCAAATCAGAGCACTGCCAGGTGAGACACAGAGGCACAGGTGTGACATGTGCTGCCTGGAAAGGATGAGAGCCGAATTCCCTTAGTGCTCTTGGATGAACAGTTGTAAAAAAAAAATAAAAAAAATTAAAAGAAGTACTAAAACCCCTTCTGCCTCTGAAGCACTCCCTCTGAATAAAAATAACAGTGCTGAAGCAGCACTTTCCATCCTTAATCCCTGTGTGCTTTTCCAAAGGAAGGTCAATGCCATTGCCCCTGTTCACAGGTGTGGGGAGGGAGCTGCTGCTTTTCATAAAGGTTTTTCCACCCCACAGCCCGGTCCTGTTTAATGAGCCACCGGGCTTGCCTTTTTCCAGAGGTTGAAGCCAGTCCTGGGGGTTTCTGTGGGGCTTTTATGCCCCTTCTTGTCCTCCCTGCTTTGAAAAAAATAGGGCTGTGTTCCCCATCCCGGAGGCCGGACTGGCCTGGGATTTGCTGCGCTTCCTCTTCTTGATCCAGCCAAAATCCCACAGCACTTTGCTACAGTGAGGATGGAGCAAAGAGTCATTGAAATTTCCTTCATGAAATTAGGATTTTGCTCTTCCTTGTGCCCTTTTTGAGATGGCATCTAACCAAAACTTCTCAGTTCTTACCGGGCAGCCCCCGAGTCCAAGTGAAAACCAGACAATGGGGCCACACCCAGCACCTTCTCACCTGCCTTCCCAGACCATCCCTTCCCTGATAAACTTCTCTGTTTCTTTTGGAAGTACTTGTGCTCATCCTACTGATTTGTCTAACCCCTCTATCCCTGGAGGAAATCTTCCTTCTCAGTTCATGGACTCCTGCCACTCTCCCAGGGTGCTCAGAGCCCCATCCAGCCTGGCCTTGAACATTTTCAGGGATGGGGCATCCACAACTTCCCTGGGCAGCCTGTTCCAGTCAGGCAGTTATCACTGGAGGTTTGATTCAAGTCATTCTTACTTATGAAGAAACAAATTCTACAAAGAGAGCAATTTTTCCCCCCCCAGATTTACATTAATATGAATAGAATCAGGACCACACGTGCCATTTTTAGAGCATTAAAACAAATCTTTTTTAGCAGTCTGCTAATGGCTATAGACTGTAATTCACACCCTGTCTGCTGAGTAATTTTGCATGGCATCAAAGATTTTTGCAGGCAGAAATATGGCCAAAATAACACTTCAGTGGATCAATACCACTGAAATATAAGGCTATCCAGTTGCTAAAGAGGTCTATTTAGTTTCTCTGTCAGATGCTGATCCTGGATGGAATCAGTTGGTTTTCCTTACAAGCATTAATACATTGTGTGTTGAGGACTCCCACCCTGGGAGCAGGAGTGCTGTTCCTGACAGGGAAGTGGAGAAAGGGCTGCTAAACACATACAGAGCATTCAAGAAATTAAAATCTGTAATAGTTACATGCCTTAACTTTGTGGTACTGCTTCATTTCAGCAGGTGTTTAAATCATGGAATTTTTAAGGATGGAAAAAACCTCTGAGATCAACAAGTCCAAGCCAGCACCACCCTCGTGTTTACCATTAAACAACATCCCCAAGTGCCACATCCACAGGTTTTTTCAACATTTCCCAGGATGGTGACTCCACCACTTCCCCAGGCAGTCTGTTCTAATGCTTGGTAACCCTTCAGTGAAGAAATTTTTCCTAATATCCAACCTGAACCTCCCCTGGAACAGCTTGAGGCTGTTTCCTCTTGTCCCGTCACAGAAAACAGATGGATGTCGGTTCCTTTGCGGAAATAAAGAGCAAAGACATTTCAGCATTGGTCAGACTGCATGGATACAAAATCCTGCCTAGTTCAGGGAGAATATACAACACACATGGGAGAGAATTGAAGGAAGTGTAAAGCTGTGAAGGGATGGAGGAGGCTGAACTCCTCCTGTCTTTGTCATTTTTAATAGGTTTTTGAATTAGCATTGCGCCTGTGATGAAATAAATGTACTTTAACTGCTCTGCCTCAGCCTGTCTTGCAGTAATTACCCCAGAGAAATCAGGACTCCTTGTTTCCTCTCAAAAAATAACTCGTGGAGCTTTTCTTGAAGAAAAATCCCCCAACAACTTTTCCCAATGATACTGTTGGATACCATTAATTAAAAGGGGTCAGACAAGGTTGAGAACGTGGCTGGTGCACCTCAGAGGATCAAAAGGTTGCTGCTGTGGCCTTTGAAAATGTCCTGTCCCCTAATTCAGGCTGCACCAACAGTCAGGAAGAGCATTAGGGGGCACTGGAGGCACTTTTGTAACTCATCTGCATGTTTTGTTTAATTAACAGCTGGTTAAGCAAGTGTTAAGCCACCTAAAAGCCTTTCAAACCCCGCAGTGCTTATCTTCCCAGCACCTGCAGCTTTCTTCCTGCCAGAGCAAACCTGCTCCTTTTCATTCCCCTGCATCAATTGCAGAGAGAGTATAGAAGTAAAAAGGGAGATATTCACTGAGGTCTCCAGGTGCCAAACTCCAAAGCGATGAAAGCAGACATGGCTCCACACAATCGGGCTGTGGCTGTTGTTTGCAGGAGGTGTCAACATCCAGACCTGAACCTCTGTGGGTTTCTCCAAAGCCTTGTGTGTCTCAGTGGGGAACGAGGCCATCCAGGGAAGAGATAAAACAACCTGACCCAGTCTGTGTCCTCAGAGTGCGGCCAACGTCCAGCTAATGAGCTTTGGGAAGGATTGCACTGTCTGGGAAAATTGTTTCGTGAGTGTCAACTCCAAAGCCTTCCTGTCGTGTAGAAGGAAATATTCAGTCAAGAGAGTCCCTCATGGGGACGTGATGGAGGCACTGGCACAGGTTGTCCATGAAACTGTGGTGGCTCCATCCCTGGAAGTGTTCCAGGCCAGGCTGGACAGGGCTTGGAGCAAGCTGGGATAGTGGAAGGTGCCCATAAGAGGAGGTTGGAACTGGATGAACTTTAAAGATCTTTTCCATTCCAAATCATTCTATGATCCTGTGGATCTATGAGTAAAGGCTTTAGTACCCCTGATGCTGATACAACACATTTTCCCCTCTAGACTGAAAATCTTCCAATATTAGTCCTAGAGAACAATAATCTAACATATAATCCCCAGTTTCTGGAAATGAAGGAAGAACAAATGTAAACTGATTTTTTTTTTGGGGGGGGGCAAAGTTTTCTGTTGTCTTTTTTTTTATTTGTCAAATTTGAAAATGTTGTCAGCAATTTACAAATTCCCCACCTGTTCTGTGCATACATGAAAATAGCCTGAGTTTCTGCTCCTTTCTAAGTGACTTTTAATGTATAGCAAGAATGCACAGTGTTGACAGCTCTCCAATTTTAGCACAAGTCTCATTATCTTTTTTTTCTTTTAAGCTAAGGCCACCTATCCCAAAATAAAAGATGTGTTGTTTTTGGTTGGTGGTTTGGGGTTTTTTTGGTGAAAATATGCATGAAAATGTCTTTACCTTTTTTTTTTTTTTCCCTTTTTGTTTTAGTCAAGGAATTTCAAGTGCATCAAGCAACTCTATTTAAAGATCCACCACCTTTACAAGGATGACAAGATTACTCGTGATTCTTGTCTTCTGTCATGGAAAGGAAGCAAGAATGTTCCAAGCCTCCATGCAGTGGGGAAGAAAATGCTTGGAATGCCATTTCCAGCAAACCAAAGTATGGAAAGTTCAGTTATTTTTTAAATATGGGTTGTTTTTTTGTTTTTTTATTTAAGGATTCTGCCCCATAACTTTTGTGTGTGTTGGATTGGAAATCATGGAATCACAGAATGGTTTGGGTTGGAAGGGAACTTCAAGATCATCCATTTCCCCCCCCCGCCATGGGCAGGGTCACCTTCCATCATCCCAGGGAACACTTCCAGGGATAGGGAATCCACAACAATGCTTACATTACAAAGAAGAAGCAAAGCTGGTTTTTTACAACAGGGTAATGATACAAAGGCTGTAGCAAGGTAGCAATTGCCTCCAGGTAAAGGTAGGAATTTTGCTTTCTTGAAGTTGTGACAATCAGCCAAAAAAAAAAAAGCAAAAAATCAAATCAGAACAAAGATCAGACTTTGTATCTAGGTCAGCTGTGGGTGGACATTTCCATTGCTCTGTTCCTTGAGAGGTGTTCTTCTCTTTGGGTCTGAAAACTGATATGAAAAGTTCTTCAGGTACCTAAAAGGGGAGGTATGGCAGGTACAGAGCAATGTCTTTGAGGCCCTAAATTCAGCTGGAATTCTGTGCTAAGCATTCCTGTCCTTTAAATGACTGAGACTCAAATCCATGACAAATGTAGAGCTGTGATGGAGCCCTCATGGCTAAACTGGGAGTGCTGGAGTTCAACCCTCCTGCAGAAGTCTAAATTAGCTTAATTACCACACAGCTCCACATGCAACTCATCACACAGAGTTCCTGGGTTCTTTGAGCCTTGACTGGTGAGTTTATTTTGATGAGACGCATAAATATCCCTAAAAAGGGATGAATTCTTCTGTTCTCCATTTTCCTTACTGATGCTTCCCCAGGTTTCCGTCCCACCAGACAAAGTTTCCCAGTTTGGTTGCTTTGTTGCCTCTTCTTTCCCTCCAGACCTTGAGTCTCTTTCCTTTCCCAAGATACGATCTCCTCTTAAACCATTGTCTGTGCTCTTCCTCTCATGTATCCATCTTTCTTGGAGTGGGAATCATGCACTTTATGTGTGGACAGCTTAATTCCGTGAGGGAAACTTGACCCAGTGAAGAAAAGAAAGATCAATACATATAAAGACATCATTTTACAGTATATCCATGAGATTGCCTAAAAAGTTTAGGCTCCTGAAAGACCCAGTATTGCAAGAATTGTACACAAAATTTGCATTCTGTTTGGGTGGAAGTCGTGGCTTTCAAGTCCATTTTCCTCAAGAGCTACCTCAAGGTCAGATCCAGTGGTTTTGACTGACCCCATACAATGAGAGGAACTGTGAAATTTAGATCCAAAATTCGAAGCTGGTTTAGTTCAGGTTTTATGATTCATGTCTTTGCCGTGCTGGTCTTGACAGATTAAGAGAATTACCCATGCTCCTCTTATTTATACGGACGAGTTGGTTTGTGATCCCCCGTAGAGCTCATTTCAAAACCCCCTTGTGCTTGGCAAAGGAAGAAACTTCAGTAACCATCAGCTGGGGCATTGATCCTTCAGAAAAATTAACCAACTGAACTGAGACTTACTGTGAAATCAGTGATGCTCAGCAGCCACTAACTTCATTTGGAACTCACCAGTGTTAATGCATTTAAAGTATTGATCCTTCCTCGTGTGCTTTGCAGCTCCGGCTCCCTTTTGGCATTGCGAACACAAAGGCAGCTCTCTCCAAAGCCAGGATGAGCAAGCAAAACCCTTCAGCCCCGAAAACAAACTCATTATTCAAAATGCTTGTTGGGCTCACTGCAGCAATTGCATTGATTGGGGGGAAAAAAAATAAAAAAAAAGCACTGTGGCAGATAAAAATCGGATTATTTCAGAGAATGGGAAAGGAACAGGCAGAGGAAACATCCTGCTGTCTGAAGGGAGCAAATCTTCTATCGAGTGCCCATAATTTTTTTCTTTATTATTGCATTATTGTGGTACTGTTGGGTTTTTACTTGTACATAGCACATGGAATTGAGAAAGAGCTCTGAGAGCTGTGGCTGTGCTGGGAATTCAATATTCAAAACCTCAAGGACCACAGGATTTGCCCAACAGCATTTCTAGGACTTTTCAGGTAGTTTTGGGGAAGACATTACATTGCCCTTTTCATATCCTGGGCTCCTAAAGAGGAGGTTTAACTTTTAACTGATTATTGAACCAAACTAGACTGATTTTATAGTGGTTTTTTTGTTTTGGGTTTTGTTTTTTTTTGGGTTGTGGGGTTTTTTGGGGTTTTTTTGTGGGGTTTTTTTGGGGTTTTTTGTGGGTTTTTTTTTTGTTTTTTGTTGTTGTTTCGGTCTGGTTTTTTTGTGGGTTTTTTCTGTTTTTGTTTTGTTGTTTTTTGGGTTTTTTTGCTTTTGCGGCAATAAATGAGCCTTCAAATGAAAACTGCAGCTGAAAGCAGAGGAGCTGCAGTTTGCAGCCCACTCTCTGTGCTTTCCAGCATTCCCTGGGCTTTGCAGTGAGTTTGCTTACACAGTGCTTTCCCTTGCCCTATTTAAGTGCCTCTGCAGTGTTCTCATGGTGAATTAGGTTACTCTGTAGAGAAGGATACTGCAAATCCCCTCCTCTGCTTCAGCTGCTCCCCTCTGCCTGCATGGCAAGCTGCGTGCTCTCTTTCTCCAGTTTTTGGAAAGTTTCAACCACATTTTTGGGGCTTCTACACAGCAGAATCAGCTTCTCCCTTGGATTAATCTCACTCCAGCAGCTACTGATTCTCCCTCTTCCCCACAGACTCCAAGCCTTCTCCACTTACAGCTCTTAAACTGGTTTTAATTCTTTTATCCATGTATCCTGTGCTCTCCCAGGCCCCAGTCTTCAGCAGTGATTGCACTTAGTTTATGATCTCTGTCTTTAAATGCCACATCTGGGCATCTTCAGGAGCACGCATCTCACTCTTTAAAATATGCACGTGTCTTATCCTGACCTTCATTAGTGCTGTGACAGATTCCAGCCATCCTGCTTGTTAGTCTGTTATTTAGCTGCCTGTCAGCCACTCTCTGCAGCTCCCAGCTCCTTCTGATGCAGGGATGCAATAATTGGCCGCTTTGTTTTTCAGGCATCTTCAGCATTACTTGAACCTACTAAACTCAGCCAGGATGAAAACCCAGCTGTTTCTAGAGGCCCCATTATTTTCGGTGACAGGGAATAGTTTGGGATGTGTGGAGGGGTGGAAGATTTGTGGCTCAGACCCTGCACAAAGGTGACTTCACTTACCTTCAGCAACGCCTGCTGGTCTCCAGGAAACACAACAATGCTGCAAAACTTATTTGGTGAGAGCCACGTAGTTCCCGATCCCTTTTCCAGCATAAAGCACAATGAGGCAGCTCTAAGTGGTCTCTTGAATACAGACACATTCCCCAGCCATTGTGGAAAGGCTCCAAAAAGGACCTTTCTTTTAATTCTCCTGACTGTATTTAAAAAATCTGACTTTTTTTCTATTCCTCAGTAATTGTGGTGTTTACACAAACTGTTCTCTGATACTAAACCTTGTTCTGGTTGCCTTTTTTTTTTTTTTTTTTTTTTTTTTCTTATGTCCGTTCTCCTGCATGCTCTGCTGCCTGGTTTTGTTGGGAATAAATAGGATCAGGTGTGTGGTAGCACACCTGGAATCTTACCCCTGTATGGAATTGCCAACAGTGTGATGGAAGGGAGGCTCCAACACCTCTCTCAGGGCTGGACTAGTGGGCTGAGAAAACCAGAGGTCCAAAAGCTCAACAGAGAAGGGAGAGGATGAGATGATTCCTCCTGCCCCTTCCCCAGGCTGTGCCCAGCACTGAAAAAGCCCCATTCCTTCAGTGTCTTTTCCCACTTTTTTGCTGATTTCCCTCCCCTTGCCCACTTATCAGACACCATTCCTGATCTTTAGAGGACAGGGAGGTTACTGTGCTTCAGTCTGCCCCTGAGCATCAGCAAAACAGGAGGAGAAGCCCTGGTGGAGATTGTGCTGTGTGAGGGCTTGTGTGTTTTAGATAGAGAGAACAAGCCTAATTTATTATGAAACAGAAGTTAGCTTTACATTTTCATAATTAGGGAGGATGCTAATGTTGCATGATTGGAAAATGTCACCCTGCACAACTAATTTGAGGCCTAATTGAAGTTCAGCATCATCTGCAGCTCCTCCAGTGATAACTTTTCCGCAAGGTGCTGCAGAAATGCAGAGAGAGTGGTTAGCAGGGAGTCGTTTATCACCTTGTTCCCCAGCAGAGAGGGGGATCTGGGAGGAAAGGACCAGAAAGAAGCAATCCCAAAGCCTGGTGGAACAGAGCACTCCATATAAGCACAAATGACAGGGTTAATGATTCCAGGGTGGCTGCAGAGGACAACACATTTTTTGGGCATTCTGTCTAGCAGGTGCTGAAGGAAGTTGGATTGGGTGTGCCACCGAACCACAACACGGAGCCACCGAGGGATGGATGGGCCTGCCCTTGGCTGAAGCACACTGGGGATTGCTTTGTGTCTTGAATGCAGAGGAGACAGGGCCACAAAGAAGGCACAAAAAACCCCACTGCAAGAGTCACATCTTCTCTTTGCCATGCAGAATCTGTGTTACTGTGGGGAAAAGCCAAGCCTTGCTCTGGTTTCAAGTGCTGTCACACCACTCACCCTTAGTCAGGCTTGATCTAACAGAGGAAAGCTGTGACTTTAACCCTTCTGAGACATCCAAAGTTTATCCTTTCAGTACTTAAAGGGGGCTTGTAAAAAAGAGGGAGAGAGACTTTTTACATGAACAGGTAGTGATAGGGCAAAGGGGAATGGTTTTAAACTAAACAAGGAGAGATTTAGATTTAGACGTTAGGAAGAAATCTTTCCCTGTGAGGGTGGTGAGGCCCTGGCACAGTTCGCCCGGAGAAGCTGCCCCATCCCTGGAAGTCTTCTAGACCAGGTTGGATGGGGCTTGGAGCAACCTGGGACAGTGGAAGATGTCCCTGCCCAGGGCAGAGCAGCTCCACGGGTTGTTGCTCCTAACTGGCTGTCTCCAAAAGTAGCTACAGGCAATGAAAAATGCATAAGGACAAGGAGATGGTTTGTGGAGTTTCCTCCCTGGTACTTTCCCTGCCTCCAGCCATTTGAGACTCAGGGACTTCCATATGTTCTCTCTGAATTTAATAACAGTGACTGGGTTTTTCTTTGAGCTTCTCTGTTCTTCCCTGAACCCTTTTTAACTTTGGGCACCAACTGTATATCCATGGCAAGAAATTCCACAACTTGATTGCGCCTTCTCTGGGACCCCCAAGTTCCTGCACTGGAAAAGGCTATGAGCAACCATTATCCACTCATCCTTTCCCTGACACTCTTGATTTTACAAACTCCATGTCCTACCTTCCCAGCCGTCTCTGCAGCATCCTAGATTATACTCTTATTCCTTAGGGAGAGCTCATTCCAGCTGTTTGAGCACCCCTGTATTTGCTTTTCCCCGAGTCCCATGACTCTGTCTCCTCTTTTCCTCTCTGATTAATAGTTCTCCATTCACACCTGATGTTCTGGGAGCACCAAGGAGAGGGATCCTAGCAGGTGTCATGAAGGTGAAAGCTTCTACATGTCTCCTTGTAACAAATAACCACTGGGAGAGCTCAGGTGTTTGCACTGATAATCTCAAATTAAGCTAATCCTGCTTGGGCAGGATTAACAGGCTACAGTTTGGCCACGAGGAAAGAAATGAGATTTGGCAGGAGACAGAGAGGGAAGGCTGCCTATTGAGCTGGACTTCATCCCACTCTCATCCTGATCTGAGATCCTAGAGAGCTGGAGAAATGAGAACCTAAGGGCCGGACTCTGCTGGCTCTGTGACTCATGAATATGGTTGAGAAAAAAATCATTTTGGCTCCCATCCAGGCTCCTCTTCCCAGCCAAATCTCCATGAAGGAGAGGATTCTTGCTGTAAGATTGATTCCCCAATGTCCCCACAACATCTCCAGCTCTGCCCAGTCCATTGAGGGACACCAGAACCGTAAGATCCCACACCCTGATCTCCAGCTGCCTCCTCCATCCCAGCGCTGGGCCATCACCCCTGGAGAGGGGGCCAGCAGCTTCTGGAGTCCTTGGGATCCCCAGCTGCAGGTGGGGATCCCTGTCAGCCCCATCCTGAGGAGAAGGCCTGGGATTTTAGGGTGGCTCTGGCTGACACAAACACACAGCAAAATTTCATGTTGCACCCTCACACAAACACAGGCATCCATTTCACTGTGTGGGTTCCTCCAAACCCGTTTGGGATCTCCCTCCTACACAGAGCAAACCTCATGCATGGGCACCCTCTGAGAGGTTTAGCGCAGGCAGGGTTATAATGAGACACACACACATCTCGGTTTAATGTCCCAGTGCCACCCAACAGGGAAATCACACCAGCCCTGCAAAGCCCCTGCACTACATTAGGGCAGAGTTAATTCACTGGAGGAAACTATAATCAGATTTCAGCTTTACAAGCCAACATTATTATTCTTTTCTTTTCTGTTCTTTCATGCTTAAACTGATCCACTGTCATTCTTTGTCTCTCTCCATCTCCAGCCTGTATTGCTTTCAGGGCAGCCTGTCTCCATTAGATTTTCCAGCTCCTAATATTCAATTTAATTTTAAAGCTTGTCCATGCTCCCTCCCTTTCACCCCTTCCCCTTCCCCTCCTGCCCTGCAAATCCTCCACCCCTCCCCGATGACACAGCTTTCTTCCTGATTTCCTCCCTGTGATTTCTCCTCCCTTTCTTCATTATCAGCATGTAGATTAGGATCTGACAAGAAAGTAGAATCGACTGTTCATCCAGGGCTTTACAGCATAAGCAGGATTAGTTGCCCTGATCTAAAGGACATTTTCATTTTTCTGTAACTGGAATACATCTAAAGATTCCCATCATCCAACCAAAGATGTGGGCTCCTGGCCTTTCCCACTGGGAAATGTGCAGTTCATCAAAAACTGCTCCTTGGTGCTGTAAGGCTCTCAGGGACATGAAGAGGACACAGAGCTTGGACAGAGGAAATGTGGGGAATGAAATCCCAAGGCTTGATGGATGCAGATACCTGGAGTGGGAGATGTTTGGACCCACAGCAGCCTCACCATAGATTGCTCTCATCCCAGGGGATATTTTGCTGTTCAAAATCACCTGAGGAACAGCAGCAAACCCCAGCCCACAAACATTCCTGCTCCCTCCTGCCAAGGAAGGGATATCAAAGACAAACCCACCTCAATCACAGGGTAAAAGACCTGCTCCAGCTTGGAGGGAGTGAACTGATTAAAACATTTTAATGATGAGGCTGATTTTCATACAACAGCACAGATTTTCACTATGAGACCTGTGGGCTTCCAAATTCCTGGGCTGTAAAATCCCTGTGTTTAGTGCAAACTCGCTGGCTGATTTATCCACAGAGTTCACACCAATAATGGTCTGTCTCAAGCCATAAACCTTTAAAATTGGAAAGAGAGCGCTGGGGAGGGAAATGAAGAAGCAGAATAAAGGCAGAGAGAGTTGATGTTTCCTCATGGCTGGAAGGACTGAGTGAGTGAGGGCTTCTGAGTATCCAAAGTGAGGGAGACAACGGGATAACCAAGGTGAAATGTTCCTCGAGGGCACAGATTCATCCTTGCTGTTCCAGCCCAGCCTCAATGGTTCAAATGGAGAATTGAGATGTGAAGAACACCAGGACACAAAAAACAAGAGTTGGGAGCATCAAGATTTTACCTTCCTGTGCAGAGTTTGCCTTTTGCTCTCACTTTGGCATCTAAACTAGATCACCCAATATGCATAATTAAGGGATATCTTCTCTCCTGTCACACAGGGGCTCTCCCAGCACTCAGGGATCTGGGCTGTCAGTGCAGGACGCTGATTCTGGCTGTGGTCACTGGCAAAACATTCAAAGAAAAGTGTTGGTGCACTCCAGGACAGAGGGAAAATAATTTGTTCCCCCATAAAAAGGTATCCTCGTAATAACTAAGAGATTAATTTAAAGTCTGAAACATAGGACGTTAGATCCCTCCTGAGAGTTTTTTATTTTACATCAGCTGTTACAACTTCAGATGTTCAGGTTATCCTCGTAAATGTCCGAGCCATCCTCACGTCTGGCTGAGTTCCTGGCCTCATTGACATCTTATGGAAATGAGTCCCTCAGTCTAATTACACTTTGGAAGACAAGAGATTTCCTTTGCATTGAATATCTGTCTCATTCCTGTCGTTTGAGACAGAGAGAGCCAGTCCTAGCCTACCTCCCTCATTTTACGTGCATCCTCCTGTCTCTGCCCTTTCCTCCCCTTTCTAATGTACCAAAGTATAATTTCATCACCTTTATTTGCAGAAGACATTTCTCAGGCAGTTAATCCTTCTTATTTTTCCCCAAAACCTCCCCTGTGTCCTTCTACAGATGTGGTGACCTTCCAGGTAAATCATGGCTGCGATGATTTATATGATTGCAATGCCAGACGTTCCTTAATGTTCACCAATTCTTTCCATGTGCCATAAGGAAATGCCATATAAAGATACGGGATAAGGATATTCCATAAAGATATGGCATAAGGATATTCCATAAAAATGTGGAACAAGGAAGGACTTGGTCAGTAAAAATATGGCATAAAATATGCAATGCAGTGTCTGCTTTATCTTTGGAATACAGATGTCCATGGAGCTGGAGCCTCTGCTGGGCTTACTTTGGGTTCCTTCTCGGTGTAATATAGTTAAATGAGAGGTCAAAAAAAATCAGTGAAAAGTCTATTTTTAATTTTTTTTCCACAATGTTTTATTCTGGGAGAGTGGATTTCCCAGCTGCCTGAGGTCCTTGAAGCAGGTCCTGGTGTTGCTGGAGTTATTGGGAGAATCTGATGGGTGAGGAACTTTAGAGAAGATGCTCTGAATTCTTAGGGTGAGAATAGGTGAATAGGGGATGTGAATGGGTGTGAAGTATCCCAGAAAAGGGATGGCTCCTTGACCCAACAACTCTCCAACCAGCCCCTCGGAAATTTAGGGACAGACTGTGACAGTGACGCTCCCCTGTGCTCTGTATTTCTTTCCTTTAAGCAAGATTTCTTTTAATGGCACCAATTTGGCTTAAGCTGAAAACTGAGCTAAACAGGCTACAAGACACTGCAGAGAGATCAAAGGGAGTTAAAAATAAGTGAGAGAAGGGAAATACAGGAGGAACAGAGGGGAGCAGCATAAAGGGGGGCTCAGGTGAGAGTGTGAACCACATTGTTCATGCAAAAGGTGAAATCTGCAGAAACTCTGCCATTGTTCAAGTGATTTTCTCCCAATCAAAGCATAGAAGCGAGAAGCAGAGGAACATTTCACCATCTTATATTCAAATGCCTCTCATTTTCTGTCTGGAGCTACTAATTTCAGAGTCATTAAGGGAGCCATTGCCAAGGCACCTTTGACTGAAATGCTTTTTTGAGGCCAGGTCTCCAAACCCACAGGGTGAGGGTGGCTCTGCCACCCTCTCTTGTGGCCCTGGGACACGGAATATCCACTCTGAGCCAGCAGATCCCACAGTGGAAGCCAACAGCAAACACGAGGTTTTAGTCCCCAGCACTCTGGAGTAACCAAGAAGAGGCAATTTCAGGACTCCCAGCTGTGGCTGTGTCCCATCCCTGGAAGTGTTGAAGGCCAGGCTGGGGTTTGAGAAAAATGGTTTAGTGGAAGTTGGCCCGTGGCAGAGGGGCTGGAATTAGATGACCTTCAGGGTCTTTCATCATTAAAAAAAAAAAAAAATCCTTATTTATATTCTGATATAACCTAGTCTAGAATCCTGTAAACTACTTTAAAACCCCAAAGCAAACCTGTTGACCACTTAGAAACAAGCAAACAAATAAACAACCAATAAACCCAACTCAACCCACAGCTCACAGGAGAGAGATCTAGAAGTTTTATGTCTCCATTTCTTTACAAATCACTGACTTGGGCAGACCTGAAGAGCTGGGTGAATTTTGATTGACCTGACACCTGCACTTATGGATAAGAAGCTCCCAGAGCAGCTCAAGAGGAGATGAGACAGTGCCAGGCCTATTTAAAGCAGTGGTTTTAAATTTAATTTCCTAGCTGGGGGAGCTGGGGGAGGGATAGAAGGCAACAGCTGTCTCATTATACCACAGAGGGTTCCTTAAGTGAAAACTGAATAGATTAGTCATGGAGAAAATTAAGACAAGGTCTTTAAGCCATCAATATCTCCCAATTTGAGTGCAGGAGGGAAGGGAGTTGGTATTTTACTTCAATCTCAATGTCTGGAGGTTCAAACTTTATTTTTAAGTGTGTCTCGAAGCCAGATGTGAAATATTTTCTTTCATCCCTTATTTTTTTTCATTTTCCAATCCAGCAGTGATGTTTTTCTGTCAGTCCCAAGGCCAGTGTGTGGGATTGGAGAAACTTGCAGAATTCTGCATTGTGTTTTTAGTCAATGATTTGAGTTTTCCTTTCAAGTAGAAAGTCAGTTCTGCCTCCCACCAGGGTCTGCAGATCCATGCCATCACTTCAACAGAAAGACCTGCAGGTGTCAGAAGAGACATGGACATGGTTTTGGGGGTAGTTTTGGTGTTTTGGAGACTCCCCTGAGCATTTGCAATGCACCACCAGCACTCTGGAGAAATGAGCATTAAATGGTCAGTGTTTCTGACCACCGGTCTCTCATGTCCTCCAGGGAATTACAGGATGGTCAGGGTTGGAAGGGACTGGTGGGGTCATCAGCTCCAACCTCTTTTCCTCATGCTGGCCGTGCTCCAGACTCCAACCAAGTGTCCAACTCCTCCACTGCCTCTCTTCCTCTTCCTCTTTTCTCTTTCTCTTTCTCTTTATTTTTCTTTTCTTCCTTCCCCTTCCCCTCTTTTTTCTCTTTCCTCTTTTCTCTTTTCGCTTTTCTCTGTCACCTTCCCCTTCCCTTCCTCTTCCTCTTCCTCTTCCTCTTCCTCTTCCTCTTCCTCTTCCTCTTCCTCTTCCTCTTCCTCTTTTCTCTTTCTCTTTCTCTTTATTTTTCTTTTTCTTTCTTCCCCTTCCCCTTCCCCTCCTTTTCTTTCCTTTTCTTTTCCTCTCTTCCTCTTCCTCATCTGCTCCTCCTGGCAGCTCCCCAAAGTATTTGACACAACAAGATGAAATGTGGTAGAGAGGGACCCCCAAATGGCCATTCGCCAACACCCCCCAATTTTTTGTCTGATTTTTGATGACACCAATCGCTGGTTTGGGGTGACCAAGGAGCTGAGGCATTTATTGATGGTGAGGATGTTGCGTGAACGTGTCAAGAGCGTTGTTGAGGTTAAGCTGTCTTACATCTGCTGCTGCTCCCCTGACCCGTGAGGATCATTACACTGTCATAGGAGGAAATTAGGGTGGTTGGATGTGATTTGTTCCTTGGAAATTGAGGCCGGATGCTACTTATCCCCTTGCCATTTTCTAGGTGTTAAGAGACAGATTGCTTGACTCTTCACTCCAAGATTTTTCTGAGCACTGAAGTCAGGCTGATTTGTCCCTAATTCCCCAGACTCTCCTTTCCTTTTACTCTCTTTCAGGAGGATGATGTATTTGCTAGGTGATAATAGCTTTACATTTCTACCAGATCTTAAAGTTTAAATTGACAGAGGGTTGTTCTGCGGTGCTGAAGGTCCTTCCTGAGGGATGTGGGAGAGGAAGGGCAGATCATCATATAAAGATACAGGGATTTCAGCTGCCCCATCCTAGAGCTGACTGGGGCAGTTCTGCCCCAAGCTGAGGGGCTCTGCCTGGTAGAGTTTCCCAGGAGAAATTCTGGGAAACCCACTCCTTGTTTGCTTGTGTTTAAATCAAACCAACCTGTTATTAGGCAAAGCTGCTACAAAAAGCAGGCAGGGAAATAAAAATGTGTTCAAACTCCTTTTTTTATTTTTTTGTTTTTATTGTTGTCCAACCTAAGCATCATCTCTGTTGAGATTTTAATTATTTTTTTCCCTTTATAACGAGCCGCTGCATTGTTCTCTCCCTGTGCCCACATTGTTGCGTCTCTGAAAACACAATTAGAGTATGCATTGCTAATTTAGTTTTGAAGGGTGTATTGTGGGGAATTAAAAAATAAAGGCGAGGGGGGGACCTCATGTTCGCTGCTGTTGCTGCAAACAAAAGCCAGTGGGGTTCAGACAATTGGCTGGCTGGGATGGCTCTTGTTTCCTGCCTGAAGAGAATGAACAGGGCACAGAACAAAGCCTGGGCTCAACATTTCATGGAGTACGCTCCGATGGCCAAAATGTAAGGGTTGCTGTGTGTGAATAGCACGAAACAAAGGAGATTTTAATTGCAAACATTGATCATACCCTTTGGTCTCTGGCATGGGTTGCTATGGCTTCGTCACTTGGAAGCTTTGCTCGCTGCAACTTTGCAAATATTTTTCAGGGGCCTCCGTCATGTGACCTTGTCAAAATGATAGAAAGTTGCTTTCCTTTTTTTTCCCCCAAACAATAACAATCCAGCTTTTTGGTTTTTTCCCCCCTTCTTTTTCTATTTTAAGGCTGCAGCAAAACCCTGTTAGCGGTGAGGCTGCCACAGTTTCGGTCTCATATGACCAAGCTGCAGGAAACCAGGACTCCTGCGACCTCAGGCTAAAGAATAAGGTGGTCTCTGACTTTCTCTCTGCTCATAAATTCTGTTTGGGTAGATAAAGGTAGCAAAAGGTCTGTGTTGTGGCCTCGCCACTGATCTGCTAGCTGGGAGCTCTCCTGGGAAGCCAGGAGAGAGATTACATCTGCCTCCTGGAAAACCTCTGCAAATACCAGGCTGCAGAGCAAACAGAGCAGCCGCAGCCTCCTGTGAGGAGGGGAACGGAGGGGAACGTGGTGGTGGGGTGAGGGTGGGTAATGAGGAGCTCTGGGTCTGCAGAGCACACAGAGAAACTGGAAACAAAACAATCCGGGGCAGTTCTCTGATCCTGAGGCCGCCTGGCACTTCATGCCTTGTATCCACATGGCTGAGCTCTCTGTCCTCACATCACGGGATTTTCCTGTTGGGAATGGCCCTGATGGGACAGACCCTGAGCTGTGCTGGAGTGGGGCTCAGGAAAGCCCTGTCTGGACACAGAGCCACTGCCAAGGGTTTAGCCTGTGGTCAGTGCTTGGTGTTACCAGAGCTTAGTTAAGCCAGCAATAGCTTAATTGTGATGTTTGTCTTAGATATGAGACTTGTCCTGTCCACTTTTACAGTGTGGACAGCAAGGAAGACGTTGATGAGGAGCATCATGCCTTGGTTACAATATTTATTCACTCAGAGGCTCCAGGACAAAGCTGAAGCGAAATAATGGATAGAAAACGTCAGGACTTGCCGTTCATGAGCTGTGGAGTGCTCCAACACCTCCTTCCAGCACGGCTCAAGGTTTCCTGACAGCAGCAGAGCTAAGCTTAAACCTCTCCTCCTTTGATGCTTTTCCTCTGCAGTGTCATTCTCACTCTCTGCATTTCTTCTACCATGATAAAATGTGCCCTCTCCCTTCTCCTTTCCAAACCCTTCCTGTCCCTCTTTGTGCTCTGTCCTTTTTTGGCTTTTTTTTCTAGACAGCCCTGGGGTACTTCTGCTGAAGATTCACCTGGCTTGAAGGAAGATTCACCTGTGTCCAACGAAGCCTTGATCCTTTCACCATCACTGGAGGGAAGGAGGCACGTTCAGGGCATGATTAGTTCAAGTCCCCATCTAAAGCAGATCAAGGAAACCGTGTTAGGTGGCATGAAATCCGGCCTGGCAGGGTATCTGTGACCTCCTCAAAGGACAGATGTTGGGAGAGACAGCCCTGGCAGAGCATCCTGAACTATCCCTGCTCTGCATCTTTAGTCTGTTTGCCCTGAAAGTTGTAGCTGGAAGTAGAGGTGTGAGTGAGCTGGGAAAAGGCAGCCTGGCAAGCTCTGCTGTGGCTACAAGCAGGAAGCTTGTTTGTTATTTGGATATTTCCACCTTTCTTTAATTTTTAAATGTTTTTATGAGGTTTTTCCATGTGAAGATAACTGTCTCCCTGACATTGATGCCTTAAGGATTTTTAGCTTCTATTTTTCGTGTATCTGTAGTTTTGGTGTGTAGCTCTAGGCTCCATATAAAATGCTAAAAACCTCTGTTCCCAGCATTTCAGACAAAACAATTCCTCTCAACTGGAAAATCCAAGGACACCTGGCTGCCTCAGAGGCCCAAAATATGGAACCAGCAGTGAATTGGGGGAGCAGGCTTGGGGTGGGTGACATCATCAGCTGAAGGTGTGATTGGAGGATTGGGGCTCGATGTGTGAATGGACAGAACCGATAAAATGTGCAGAACTCGTGACTCGGGGTCCGTTTTGGGTGCAGCCTCTCGGGTGGGCTCTGCCTGCCCTGAATGCACCTGAAGGCCTTCAATAAATTAATCTACTTTTTATTCTCCTCACTTTGTCTGGCCTTTGTTTCAGGAAGCCCTGCTTTAGGCATCAACATCGCTCCCACTTCCTGGGCCCAAAGCACCTCTGAAATGAGGAATGTTGGTGTGGAACTACACTGTAGGCTTTGTTAACATCAAAGTGCATCTGAGGCTAGCCACAAATGTAGCTCTGGCTCCTGTCAAAACTCCTGTGTGCCCCATCTTCCTGCCCAGCAAGAGCCTTCCACCAGCTTCCTCCAGAGCCACAGGGGAGTCTGTGCCAGTGCCATTTGTGGTGGAGACTGAGGACATGCTACATGCGGTGGTATGGAAGGGGAAAATAGGGTTAGGAATTACACATTTAGTGTTGTGGCACTGGAGGAAGGAAAAAACCTCGGTCTCACGCAGTGCTTGATGTTATCTGAGGTAAAAAACACAAGGTGGATAATTCCAGGCTGGAGTTTGTTGTGTAAACCTAACCAGCGTCCTGGCTCCATTTGGAAACCTCTATAGCGGGAAGGGTAAAAAGAGCAGCAAAAAGCTGACTGTTGATGCTCCAAGGGCTGGAGCAACTCTGCTCTGGAGCCAGGCTGGGAAAGTTGGTGGTGTTCAGCCTGCAGCAGCCTCCAGAGAGAACTTAGAGCCCCTTCCAGTACCTAAAGAGCTGGAGAAGGACTTTGGATAAAGACATGGAGGGACAGGGCAAGGGACAATGGCTTCAAACTGACAAAAGACAGGGTAAGTTTACATGTCAGGAAGAAAGTCAGAGGGTGGGGAAGCCCTGGTCCAGGTTGCCCAGAGCAGCCTGGGCTGCCCCTGGATCCCTGGCAGTGCCCAAGGCCAGGCTGGACAGGGCTTGGACCAGCCTGGGACAGTGGGAGGTGTCCCTGCCATGGCAGGGGTGGCACTGGATGGTCCTTAAGGTCTCCTCCATCCCAATTCCCTGTGATTCTCTGATTTCCTTTGTCTCATTGGCCATGCTGAGCAGTCAGACTGGGATATGGATTCTCCCAGAATTCCCCCCCCTTCACCAATCTCTCCGTGCACAAAGCCTCTCCAGATATCAACACCAATACAGATCCAGGCTCTGACAAAGCAAAGGCCTCTCTGCTGACATGCAGCAGACACAGGGCAGAGCGCCTGGCTCCTGTTAACCCCTGACACCTGCTTTTGGAGTGGTCCTGGTGGTTTGTGTATGGAAAGCAGACCTGATCTGTCCTGGGAATCTCAGCGGCACTCCAGGGTCTCCAGTGCAATCCTGAGGCTGTGTGTGGCCCTGGCTGTAATGCAGCATGGGAAAGTACAAATGCTACTGCAGGGAGATAATTCATAATAAAATTTAACATGGCTTTACAGTAATTTACACAGAGATCTGCCAAATATCTGGAGTTTGTCTCTGATTTTATTTGAGTTTCTCTCTGTGTGCGTGTGTGTGTGTGTGCAGGCACGAGTTTTGGCTGGGAGGTGCTGTTGCTTTAAGTTCCTACCATCATTTGCAAGTTTCCAGCCCTTGAGGGACAATTTCACAGAATAACTCCAGTTCCCTGTAAACATTTGAAGCTTTCATTCAGCCCAACTCAATTCCCCAACAAGTCCTTATGCCCGGTATTCCTTATGGACTGACTCTCTCCATAGCTCCCTCTGTAGCACTTTCCTTAAGCAGTCTGAGTAGCTGAGTCTCAAACAAACAGGGAATTTAGGCAGGAAGTTTAAGCTTCCTGCATCTGGGCTTTCTTTCCCAAAGAGCCACGAGCACAGCAAAATGCTCATCATTTTCCTCAGCCAACCCGATTCCTAAAGGGGCTTTGAATTCTTTGAATGCCTGAAGACATCACTTCACTCAACCATTCCTGTCCCAATAAAACACTAAATGGATTTCCTTTGCTGCAAAAAACTCCAAAAAACCCAACCCAACCCTGCTAATGGCTTTTTATTATGTTTGACTTAATGCCGGCATAAATTCTCCCAAATTTATTTCAAGTTTGCTTGAAGACCTCATTTGCCTAATTGTAATAATAAAACAACATCATATGCAGATGCCTCCTGTCTTTTTCAAACTCAATTTATTTTCAATTAGCAGTGATTCAGTGTTTGTTTTTTGGGGGGATGGCTGTTTGGGAAAAGGTGTGTGCGTCAGGTGACGTCTCAGAGAAAACCAGCAAATTCGAGCACAAGGGATACACAGAATCCACTGCTCTGGTCTGGCAGTGTAAATCTGAAAGATATCAAATCTAAAGTGTGAAAAAATATGATCTGGGAGGCTAGAAAGTGGCAGGAGAGGAATTTACTGTCCAAAGGGCTGTGTCATGGGCAGGTGCTGCCTACCAGCCTTGGGGGGGTCTGGACCACATTTTGAGTAATTTGGGGGATGCAGAGATGCCAAGTAAGAAAATCCAGAGAGTGTTATGAGATTATGAGAGGAAATGACTCCACTTTACCCTGCTTCAGACAGCACTGAGATCCCTGCTCTGCTCTTTACTCCACAGCTGGCCGAGGGCTGAGCACCTCAGACCACAGTTAAACCCTGCAGACATTGGTTTGGAGAAAAAAAATGTCATCAGCTTCATTTGAGAGATGGGGAAACTGAGACATGACAACTCTGCCCATGGAGAGGCTGGAGCTGGGTGATCTCTAAAGTCCTTTTCAACCCAAGCCATTCTGTGACTCTGTGATTGTATGAACTCCCTCACTCTGCTGTGGCCACTCAGAGTTACAGAGCTGTGAAACCAAACCTTGCTCTCCACGTTGTGGTTGTTCACAGGCTGCAACTGAGGCTCAGACTTGAGCTGGTGGGGACCTGAGCTGCCCTCATCTGCTGCAGGATTTGGCGTGACTGGAACCAGGCTAAAACCCAAGTAGCTGCAACAGATCTGGAATAAAATCATCCACTTCCCCAACAGACACCTCTGAAAGACAGCTCTGCAGCACCTGAAAGCAGTAGAGAAGCTGTAGCCTGGGTGAGGTGTTGTGGCTTTGCTTCTTCTAGGAAAAATGAGGCAGAGATCTCCCAAAGACATCAGCATTTTCCTGGCATGTGTTTGTACAAGAGAGGTCAGACGGGGCTTGCAGGAGGTACAGGAACAAGCAGGGAGAGCAAACCCTCCGTGACCTTTCCAGGTGTTTGCAGAGTCCTGTTTGTCATAAAGCCCTGGCATATGGCTGAAATTCGAGCCCTTGTACAGCCTTTGGCTATCTTGAGTTGTGCTGAATGAGATGCAAATAAATTGTGATGAGCATCTGGAATTCAAGGAAATTGCTATAAATAATGCATATGACTTGCTCAGGTTTGTGCGTTTCCCAGGCAGAACTGTTCTGTAAATCATTTAGGGCCGGGCAGAGGTGCCAGGTCAGTGTTTGTGCAGGAAGAGGCTCAGGTTTGTGCCCCACAGCGGCAGTGGCCTGGTCAGGCTGCCCAGAACTGCCACCTTCTCCTTCCAGTTTGTCATCCAAAGATTCCTTACTTCTTGGACTTTCCCAAGACACTCTGGAAGAGTGTCCATCAGTGCCAGCTGCCACCATGGTGCTCTGAGATGGCCAGCAGTGTGATGAGAACAGACCGGAGAAAATAATAGTGATTTCATCAGTTCTTAAAATCATAGGATCAGAGACTGGTTTGGGTTGGGAGGGACATTAATGATCATCCAGTCCCACCCCCTGCCATGGGGCACCTTCCCCTATCCCAGGCTGCTCCGAGCCCTGTCCAACCTGGCCTTGAACACTTCCAGGGATGGGGAATTCACAGCTTCTCCGGGCAACCTGTGCCAGGGCCTCATCATTTCACAGGATGCTCAGCAGCCATGAGCTGTCAAGCACCCCAGGACATGTTGTTATCCAAGACAAGAGAATTCCCTTTTCCCATGCCTGGTCTTTCACATCAGTTGCCTCACTCAGCTGGTAAAGAGGGAAGCAGGACTCTCCCAGTTATGTTCTTACCACAGGAATTCTGCTCCCTGTCTGGTGGCTTTAATTGTTTGGAAAAAATCTGATGGAGGCTTTGTGCACCCTGAAGCTCGTCCATTCCTTCCAGGTGCATGACTCGATGTAACAGATGATTTCTCCCTCCCTCTGTGCTGCAGATGAGCTGGGAGAGTTCGTTCTCTCAGCCCCTGCACGGGGTTGTAAAGCACCTTGTAACTGGGTCACTTGAAGGTTTCCAACTCCGAGTATCTGTGTAAAATCCAACCCTGTGCCGATGTGCGAGGGAGCAGATTAGAACTGGGAATTAATTTGCTTTGGTTTTAGGTCTGTGAAATTTGTGAAAGCAGGGAAGTCTGGTTCTGCAGTCCCGAAGGAAGGACCTGCTGTTGACTCCAAGATCCTGGCTCCTGCCATGGGACTGGGAGGTTTCAGTGCCATCTGCCAAAGGGCACAGGGATCCTTTCCTGCTGGCTGGGGCACCAACGTGAGACTGAACATGCACAAAACTCACGCAAAGTCTGCGAGAGGCCTTGCATGCAAATTGCTGCAGGATTAGTGATTTTAGCATAAGGGTGAGGCTTTTCCTGCTCCTGGCAGGTGAAAATTCAGACACATTTTCATGTGCCTCCTACTGTTGTTGTGTTTTGGTTAGAAGCATTGAAGAGAAAATTTAAAATCAGCTCCATGCTGTCTCTTTTAGCCTCTCCCTTGAAAAGGTCATTTATGGAATAGACTTAAATGCAATATTTAAGGCAGGATAACTGCAGCTACAGCAACAATGTCTCTTGAAATGCTTGGAGCAACCAGAAATCTCCATGTCCTATCAGCCAGTGTATTTTACAACGTCCCAGAACAAAAAAAAAAAAAATACAGAAGTTGACTTTTGCAGCTATGTAGGCAGGAAAGAAAATTTCAAGTGGGGATGGAAGTTGTAATTTTCACCTGTTCTTGGGCTGCAAATCTGGTCTTTCTGAGATGAAATAAGAAGTTTGTGCAGCTCAGCCTGAGATGTTTTGCAGTCTCTTTCCTCTGAGGGTTTCACAACAAGGATTTCAGTGAGTGGTCAAGCTCCCATGAGACACAGGAAGTTCCATTTAAACATAACAAGAAAACCAAATCTTTTTACTGAAAGGGTGATCAAACACTGCTACAAGTTGTCTGGAGAGGCTGTGGCCTCTCCATCCATGGAGATGTTCAAAACCCGACTGGTCACAGCCCTGAAGTCGAGCGGATCCTACTTGAACAGTGGGATTTGACCAGACAATCACCAAAAGTGCCTCCAGCATTTTGCAAATGGCAAATTTGAACTATTTTAATCAAAATTTCTTCCAGAAGTCCTTAAGGAGAGAAGAATTTAATCTTTGAGTCACCATCCTCAGGTGTGTTGGCGTCAGAGAAGCATCAACACCGTGTTCTCAAGACTCTTCTTGGCACACACAAGAGAAATGGTGAAAGCTCCAAGGTGGGGAGGCGATGGAGCTAAAATGAAGATGTGTTTTTCTGTCTGTCAAACTGACTGCTGACAAGGGGAGCAGGGCTGGTACAAACCACCTCATCAACCAGACACAAAATGGGGAATCTGGCGTGTTCCAGCTGTTTACCAGCGCTTCCCATGGATTTGCACAGCATCTTCCAGCGGATGCAGCTGCTCACTAGCGCTTCTCCCTCTGCATTTGGAGCGACTTAACAAAGGAATTGCCAAAATCCAGCTGTTCCAGATACACCCAGCCTGCCAGTGTGTTCGTGTTACCTTCAACAGCAATTTGTGCTTCCCCATCAGGGGGCTGAGGCTGGTCAGCCAGCCTGGGTATCTACCGCAGATTGACTCGTCTGCTGAATTACTGACAGCCCAGAAGAGAAGACAGATGTCCATTCAGCTTAGATGATCCCAGCCCGGCTCTCAAAAAAACCCCAAATCCAGAAAAAAAAGAGAAAAAAATCTGACAAAATCTAGACTGCTTTTCTCTAAGAACATCTCCTTTCACTGGGACCCTGTGCTTGTTCCTATTTTCTTTTTCACTCCCTGTGCTGCTGCGGTCTCCAGATTAAAGTTGATGGGAATGAAAGCCCTGTCCCTTAGTTTTATGGGGAAAATTATGTATCTAAATCCTGTGATCTTTTGTTTGACCTTTCTTTTTAATATTTTATTTTTTTCAAAACTGACTTTTGAACACCCACTCAGTTTTCACAATCAGAGAAGTGTAGTTCAGACTGAATTTGACCTTAGAATAAATGACCAACATGTGGTATCTCTGTTTCTGCGTTGACCTCCTCCTTTTCCCTCGTGTTCTCATTCCAAGCCTCTGTTGTTCCACCTGATTTCTAATCTGATTCCTTTCCTCCTCTTCCCATGAATGTTGACTGCAGCCTGCCCTGCTAAACAATTGAATTTATAAACCAATATATATTGTAATTACAACCTGAAGCTGATTTCCGGGATGTTATCTTTGCCCTGAGACTGTGAGGCTGGAAAATAATGAACAGAGAAGGTGAGTTAGGATGGCTTCCAGGAGAAACTGGGAGAATTAACACAGGGTGACAACATTTGGATACAGGCAAATATCATCCCAAAATATGGATTTGGCTTCTCTCTCATGGGTTAAGCAGGGGCTCTGGTGAGGCTGTTGTTGATCTGAGAAAAGTTTTGCAAAATTCTCAGGATGAGGCAGGAGCTTTACACATTCACTGCTTGGATTTTTCTGCTCCACCAGTTCAATGGTGGAGCCTTTTGGACTCTTGGACTGTGTTGTGACTCCTGAAATCTTTGTGTTTGTTCACTGGTGACTCCCACAAGGCGACATCTCCTGATGCATATTATGGGCCAGTAAAACTTAAAGACAACCAAATAAAGCAGAGTTTTTTCATTTCGTCTCTTCCTCTGTCCCTGGACAAAGCCCATCCTATCCTGAATTTTGTACCTGCTTTCATTAACCTTCATTGAAGAGATCTCTACACCTGTCAAAGGCATTTCCTTGAGCATTAAATATTCCCCCAATTCCTGCCCTGCACTTCTCTCTTTGCCATTTAAGTTCATTATTGTGTCCTCCACGGGGATCCCCATCACCAGCAGGCACAGGGAGCAGCGTTGCCTTTGATGATGAAGGACTTTTTGCCTGTTGAAGACCATTCCCAAACCACCTCTCAGTCCTGTCTCCTTTCTGCTGAGCAGCACTGACTTCCTCAGCAGGATTTATTTTCTGGGCCCTTTTGTGGCCTTTCCAGACTCTGCAGTCACCCCACATTTTTTTGGGAGGAGCACAGTTTTTGCTGAATACTTCCTCATGTGCTGTCTCGAAAGTAACACCTTTATCCCCAGGATTTCATCCTGTATCTTCCAGAAATTTATCCTGTGGTCTGTGACATATTTCAAGTCTCATTCTGCCCGGCCCTGCCCTGTGTACACACAACACAACACACTGCTCCAACAGATGTCCTGCCCCCGTTCAAATTGTTCCTATTTTCTTCAGTCCATTTTCTCTGCTCCCTGATCTTCCTCTTTGCCACCAGGTTTAGCCCCAGGACAGAGGGATGTTGACTTTTAAAGCTGGTGGGGGTTTGTAACAGAAACCAAGAGGATAATTGTGGCACGGAATAATAATTTGCCTATCAGTTGATTGCAGCTACTTTGAATTTGAAGTAATCCCCGCTGGTGTTTCGCTCAGTTCAGTTCAGAAGTGGTTTCCTGGAATAAGTCTCACATTTGACAGCTGAGCTGTGCAGCCCAGCTATTTTGAAGGAAGGAATTCCCAGAGCCCTTCTCCCAGAATGGCCCTGGATTTGGGTGTTTTCCAAGCAACAATCTCTGCTGGAGTGAGTTTTAAGCAAGGACTTTGTGAGCGGCCCTGGACTGAGAACAGATTCCAAGGGGTGATTTTAAAAATGGTGCAATCCCACACAGGTTTCAAAATAAGTTTAAATCATAGTCAGAATGAAACCAGGATAACTGATAAAACTTGGCAAAAACTGGTAAAAACAAGCAAACAAATCCACTCAAACAAAATCATGGAGTTCCCCACCCCCAGGACTGGTGATGGTTTCTTTAGCAGGAACATGGTAGGAAATAGCCAAATAAATAAGATCACAATCTTAAACTCATCTTGGAAGGAGAAAAAAAAAAATGAACCTGTAGATGCAGGAACAAGCAAATGAATTTTGTTTTCTGATTAACAAACACAATTAAGGAAACAAAGCAAGAAAACCACTGGCAGTGCTGGGGAAGGTAATTTTTATATTATTCTGATTACTTGAGATGGTCAGTGTGGGGTGACAGCTTTATTCTGAGAGCTATTAGAGGGACAGAAGCAGATAACACTACCAACTAATTATTACTGCAATCTGTAATTTCTCTGCAGGGAACTGGAATTGCTGGGGACCGGAGTGAGAAAGAGAAATTTCCAATAACAACAACAACACATACGAAATTGCGGGGATGAAGGAGGAAAGTGGAACCAATGGGGAAATTATTTTCATAAGGCAGGAGTGTAAAGATGGAAAAGTTGTTAAGCTGATTTCATGGACAAACACTGGCAGGTCTTTTAAGGTCAGAACAAAGATTAAAGAGTCCTGTAACCAAACAAACCACGTTGGTGTCGGGAGAAAATAATACATGGCTGGGTTATCAGCAAAAGCCAACAACTCTTGCCGCTATTCCCAGAGATTACAGGAACCTTTTAAACTGTGAGGGAAGCAGAGCCACACTGTCACTCCAGATGGGATTTGGGTGATTCAGTGTAGCCAGAGAAACCTGAGTCGGTTGCCCTCGAATCCTTTCAGAGACGGTGGGGACGACCACAAATCCCGTTTTTTTGGGGGGGCCAGGATCTGCTTCAGGGTGGCAGGACTGGGGATGAATGGAGTTGGCTTTGCTGGGGGCATCTCAAGGGAGAGAAATGACTCTGAGGTAATTTCAGATGAGGAAGGGTAGGTTTAGATTACATATTTGGGAGAATATATTTATTATAAAGGTGGTGAGGTGCTGGAGCAGGTTGCCCAGAGATGCTGTGGGCTCCTCATGCCTGGAAGTTCAAGGCCAGGTTGGATGGGGTTTTGAGTGACCTGGATGGGGTTTTGAACGACCTGGCTCTGTTGAAGGAGTCCTCAATCTGCTGAAATTAATTCCTGGTGTGAGAGGGGAAAAGGACAGGTGGATTTTATGTCTGCTGGAACCAGAGGACAAGAATTCTGTGCCTTCTCTAACCCTGCCAGCAGGCCTTAGAGACAAGATAAATCCATCCACTTGGCAAGATGACCTAAAAACAGGACCACATGTCCTTTTACATTATAATTCCAAACCTCACTCTTCTCCCCACTCCTTTTTTCCTACTGAGAGCTCTTCTGGGACATGAGAGCAGGGAAAACCAATGTCTGTGGCAACCTATATTTCTGTAAAAATAGAAGCCTACACCTGATAACATCACGAGCGCCATCAGTTATAGGATCTCAGACAGAACATTCATGGGACCCTTGGAAGTTGTCACTCCCTCTCATACAGAGCTGGGTTTGCTTTTGGAGTGTGGAAGGTCAAAATATCAAAATGTGTGACTGTTGGGGCAGACTGGTGAGATGGGAAATGTTTCGAAGGGAAACGATGTATTTTTGTAGATGGAGTTATAGGGTTTTTAGGGTTGGAAAACATCTTTGAGATCATCAAGTCTCACCTTTAACCCAGCACCACTAAAGTATTATTCCCAAATTCCACAGCCACACATCTTTTCAGCACTTCCAGGGATGGTGACTCCAGTGCTCCACAGACAGCGCATTCCAATGCCTGACCACATTTTCAGTGAAGAAATTTTCCTTATTCACCAACCCAAACCTCTGAATGCTTTCTGAGATGTCAACATCCTTGTGGAAGTCATCAGGAAATACTGAAGTGATGAATCCCACGTAAGGCCTGATCCCACAAGAAGTGGAATCACCTTCTGACAGACAATAAAGACTTTTCTCATTGAGCCTGGACTTCAACAACAGTTACCTGCTGGACCATGATTTCACCATCACCTCACTGTAATGAATTTGTCAGAAAGTCCTTCAGGATGGGATTCCAGGTGGTGTCCATCACACCTCCCGCTTTCCCTGACCCATGGGAAATCTGTCCTATCAAGTCTTCTTCATGGTACCTGTGGGTTACATGTTAAATGTGCTTTATATCACAGTATAAATCCATTTATATCACAGTATAAATCAATTTATATCACAGTATAAATTGGTTTATATCATGTTATAAATCATACAGATGTGTGGGGCAGAGTCTCAGTGTAAACCCCAATAATAATGAAGAAATTTCCTGCAAGATCATCCCGGCCACTGAGATTAGGCTGCCCGGCTTTTTGGTTTTCTCTCTTTTTTCCATGCTCACTGCTCTCCTGTCGTCAGGGACTTCGCCTGCCATCCCTGAATTATTGAACAAAAGGAGGAAACTGCTCAGAGCCACTTCCTTGAGCATTCCAGCTGATTCCACGAGGTCCTGGTGGGTCAGATCCCTCTGTGTTGCCTCCACAGTGTTTCTTCTGTTTCTCTCTCAGGGCTCTTTCTCCTACATAAATTTTATAATTAATTGTGTTATCAGATCACAATTAACCTTTCTTTTTTCTTTCTAGGAGAAGATAGAAATGCCTTACCAACTTTCTGAAGATATGGTCCACTCCATGCCATCTCTGCATCAAAGGATAAATATTTGCCTTCCCAATGAAACAATGGATTTGCTCTTCCCTTTGCCATCCCCTTATTCTGAGTGATTTCCAGATCTTTCTTTTTTTTATTAACTCATTTTTATTCAGTCTCTATATTAAACTCCCTGGTTTTATTCCTCCATAGTTGCATTTTTCCTTTACTTTTTTATTAAATTTGCAGCCTTTTTTCCGCTTTATGTGTAACTTTTGTTTCTCCTTGCCCAAATACTCAAGCTATTAAAGCATTCCTGGTACAATCATCTTGGTCTCCTGCCTTGTTATTTCCCTGGGACACTGAGGTTTGCTGATATGGATTTGATGGACTCTTTCAGCAAGGGCCAATATTTATTTCATTGCTACTGAGCCTGTTTACCAAGGAAGCAGCATTATTTCACATTTGTTGCCCACTTTGTCAAGGCTGTTTCTATTTTGCTGTTCTTACTCCTTCACTTCTTTAATAGAGTGACAGTTACTGCTACTGATATTTCCTGGAAGAAGTCGCCTTTCACCTTTAGATTTTTAGCATTTTTTCCCCTGTTTTTGTTTTTTCTTCTCTTTCTGAAATAAAAAAATGACTACAAAATTCAGCTGTCCCTAGGTCACATGCTGCTGCATTTCTTCTCCAATAAATATTCACATCCCCTGGGACTTGCATGGTCTTGTTCTCTCCTTCAGCAGGGGCTCCCTCTTTCCCCTACACCAAAATTTCGTTGTGGAATTCAGTTTTTGGGGGGTTTTTTTTGTCACTTGCCACCATATTCCATTAAAAATAGTCTGAAATGGTCCTGGTGTTACACTCAGAGTTTTGTTGTGTGTGAAATGGAGCAGACCCCATGCCAAAAAAATATTATTAGCCCATCTAACTGTAATGTGAAATTTAATTTACTCACACTCATAATCCACACTGATACAGATGAGACTTGGTAGTTATAATAACATTAAAACTGTTATGTAAAGAAGTTTTCCAGCATCTACCCATTTTCTCTGGTGCAATGCTCACCCTGCCAACATCCCCCTGCATCCAAGGACTGACAGATTCCATCTCCTTAGGCACAATCAGAGGAGGGTCATGAAGAGTTGTCACCACCCCGAGAAGTTTCCTGGAAGCTCTGTGATGTTCACGGTGTTGTTTTTTCCTCTCCACTCTTGGGAATCCCCCCAGGGGTATTTCCACCCCTCCCTTTCCCATCCCACCACACCTGCAGGGACTCCCAGCTCCTTCCAACCTGTGGGAAGCACAGGAATCCTCCTGCCCTGCAGGAATTCACATTTACCAGCAAGCAATGCCCACTTCTGGGCTGCTGCTTTTCTCTTCCTGCCTGTCTCCTGGAAAGTCACACAGAGAAACGTGTTTGCAAACAGAACTCCAGGTAGCTGATCCCTCCCCGCAGTACAAAAGCTGGCAGAGAAGTAATTGCTGCAGGGAGGGACGTTCAGAGGCTTCCCAAACTTTGATGCCCTGTGATTTGCAGCTCTCTGTAGTTGGAACTTGCAGTCTCGTCTTTGCTGCACAATCCTTCAGGGGATGGAAGCCTGTGGAAAGGCTCTTGCTGGTTTCTGTGGGGTTTTGACCAGATCCTCACTGAACTTTTAGATGACTTTAAGTGAGCTGAAACTTCACACATCCTTCTTTACCCCATGCAGTGGCCGACTGCTCTAAAGTTTTCTTGTTCTCAGCTTGCTGAGGAATTGAAGAAACTATGTCACCTTGCCTGATTGAACATTGTCCTTCCCTTTTAGCTCCCTGATAGGTATTTTATATGTTAGATGAAAATATTTGCCGTGTTAGTGAACACATCTCGGTGTCTGAGTGTGATCCGATGGGATTCTGATCCTGCATGCACCCTTGGGCACTGCTGAAAGACAGAAAATAAATAATCATAGCACAAAATAGGAGACGGGACTGATTTTCCAGTTGTAAGCTGCTCTTTGTCTGGTCGCTTTCTGCCATTCATGGAATGTGCCTGGCTGTACAAACAGGCTGAAATTGGTTTTGGCTTCCTCACTGGATGTCTGAAGCCTAGAGGGTTGGGGTTTTTCTATTTTAAGGAGAAATGATAGATCACAAGGAAGGTTCAAACCCAAGCTTGGTATGGACATTTAGGATCTCGTGGCACTCTTCCCCCTTACCCTGAGATAATCCTACAACCCACCAGAATAATTCAGCTGCAGGAACACCAGTGTCATTAACATCCTACTTATTTGAAAATTAATTTTCCTTGCTCTGTCCTTGCTGATTGTAGCTCTACACACAGGACAATCACCATGTGTGTGGGCAATGGAAAGCATTGCACAACTAATGGAAGGGGGAAATAAAATCTTGCTGTTGAGGTGGCTCCAGATGAAGTTCAGATTGCTCTAGGAAGTGTGGATTTCCATATGCTGAAAGGCAACTTCAGGTGGGAAGGGTGGAGGGGAACCCCTTGGCCGTGGAGAGTGTACACAGAAACTTCAAGTAAATTAAAAAGCTCAATCAAGTTGTGCTTCCAGGCAGGAACAGCTGGAGTTGGCTGCACCTCTAATCTGAAAAGGGTCAGTGGCCAGCACCAAGCAGGTCTGGGAGAGAGACATTTGCAGGCACAGATAAGGAATGGTCACCACCCTGATTTCAAACGAGGTGAAAACAGCAATTAAAACATTTTATAGTGCAGGAACTGGCAGGAACAGAAAGCCCTGCCCAAAGCAATGGCCCACCCAGCAGCTGGGCTGCGTGATCTGAGAACACATCCTGTCTCCTCAGTTTAGTTATAGGGATTAAATATCTATTAAATATCTATTAAATAGCTATTTTTCTCAGCTCTTTCTGCAGTCAAGGCAGGTATGTGGGGTAGTTCATTCTTCACACCTTAAGCTGAGGTTTCTTCCTCCTCCCTCATGGGTCTCCCCAAGATAACCTCATCCCCCTCTTCCCTCCACCTTCCCCCTCCTTCCTGGTCCCCAGGTAATTTTCCTGTGTTCTCTTTTGGCCTGAGAACATTTATGTCCACCTCTGTTATGCCCCAAAATGACACCTTAAACTCTCACAAACATCAGCTTTAGGGGACTCAGGATGAGGCCCCTTATTGGTGTGGAAACACAGAAAAAGCCTTCCACTTCAACAAGTCATCTTCATTTATACTCTCTGTGCAACAGGAGTTTGATTCAGGTGGAGGAAAAACCAAAATTTGGGCCTCTACAGCCCAAGAGACTTTCCCAAGCTCTTTTATGGATGGTGGGAAGAAGGAGCTGCTGTCTTTTAAAATAAACCTGCATCAGCTCTGCCTCTGTGGCTGCAGAGAGCCTCGGGCTGTCTCAGAACTGCTGATGGATAAAGGGATGCTCAGGGTAAGTAAACTAAAGAGCAGGGGGATTTCTGGTTAGGATCTGCTCAGCTCTGCCATGGCCAAAGATCTTCTGTACATGCCTGTACAGGGGAGAAAAAATGGTACCTGTGTAGCTCAGGAACCTCTGGGATCAGGTGACGGATGAGTGGGGATTTTCAGGTTTACTGTTTTAGAGTTAGGTGCCCAAATTCCCTTTAAATCCCCCTTTAGGTTTGTAAATCCTTTGTGAATGCTCTCGGTAAATAGGATTGCCGCCAAGAAATACCTGGATTGTGTCAGCCATTTCTCTGCTCCAGGAATTAATCCTGCAAAAGAGTGAGTGCTGGTCGGTCTGTGCCGAGCCCCACACGCTGGGAGCAGGAGGATGGAGCAGCAGAGCTGCTGCCTGGTCATTGCTCTTGGAAAGACCTCGCAGGCTTCTGCTCTGGGAAGGGAAAAAGCATGGAAAAAGGAGATTTAAGGCTCCCAAGATAAAAGGGACTGATTAATCCCGTTGTGGGACAGGTATGGGGGAAGAGGAGAACCCTAGTTTTGTCACACTGCCAGTATCAGCATCAGGGTGCTGAGATCTGCCTGATGTTTGAGTCCTGCTCTGTAGGGCCAGGTTCCCATCACAAGGGGATCCTCAGTGCAGATGAAATTCATTCCTTTAGTTCAGGTCCTGAATGCCCAGGAGTGGCCAAGGTTCTCCCTCCTGCCACATGAAAGTGGGCAGAGATAAAGCAGAGTTAACCTCACACCAGGGCGGCTTCCCCGCATTCCCCAGCCCCAACACCCTCCTCTTCTTGCCTTTTGCTTTGCCCATTTACATTTTTCATTCATTTACACGTGATGTTAATCTTTCCTTAATCTCCAATTCCTTGGTGTGTGTGTGGGGGATGAATTCCATTTGTTTTTGTTCCACTCTATCAGACACAGCAGCTATAAGATTAAATGATAACTGTGGACCTAATAATAAAAATACAATATAATGTAATGAAAGTAATGTAGATCTAATCCTCTGTTTTATTGCATCCTGAGTGCCTTCGGTGCTATTATTTTTTTTTCCCTATGTCTCCGTCTTTGACTTAGCTGCATCTTTTCAAGGAAGCAAAGGCATTTGTAAAGATTATAGCATTATTCTGTGAGCACAGCCTTGCTGTGGGGCACCTTTAATTACAAAATACTATCACTGCTTATAGGGCTGTGTGTTTCTATGTGTGCAAAGCAGATATTCCAAGCCCCCCAAAGCACTAACGCCAGCTCAGACAGCTGCACTGGGGAACTTTGGCTGTCACCTTCTTTGTTTTTCATGCTTCTCGTTGCAGTTCCTACACACACTTTCTTTCTGCGTTGTTATTTTTATTGTTTTAATCCTTGTTTTGGGAGAAACTGCAGAAGTGTTGAAAGCAGGAGTCAGTCTCTGCGAAAACTCCCACTCTGGTTTCATCTGCTGGCCCTGCTCTTTGGGCAGAGAGGCTTCAGAGGTCTCAGAGGCACAAGGCACCGTGCCCTTCCTGACCCTGCTGCCCTCACTGTCTGCCTCTCTGTCTGGATCACGCTGGGAATGTCTCTGAGTGCTGAAAGTGGCTCCATCTCCAAGTGCCGGAGAGCAAAGTCAGCCCCGAATGGCAAGGACGCTTTGAAAGCGGCTCAGGTGGGATCTGGGGTGGGGAAACAGCTGGCTGGGGGTGTTTCATGGAGCCACAGCTGCAGTTTTGTGGCTCCAGCTGTGCTGCAAGGACCGGGAAGGAGCAGGTGAAGTGCCTGGTTTGGTGTCCCTGTGCTCATCGCAGGACATGTGGAAATCAAAACCACCCTGCTGCTGGGTTTAATCCTCTGATTAAACCAGGGACTGTGTGCAGCTCAGAGAGCCTCAGAAAGGCCCTCACTTTGTATCCTATCACCCCAGCCTGGGACCTCACAAACCCCTTTTACATCTGGGCAGATTTTCCAGCTTTCTCCTCAGTTTCCCAATGCTCTGACACAGATTGTTCTCCTTTAGTCTCCCTGCTCCATGAAAGATCAAAGCTGTTGCTACAAGAGAGTTTCCTGGAAAGAACTTAAACATCAAGCAGACAGAAATCTACAATTTGTCCATGCAGGAAAACAATTCAAACACACAATAAATTCTTATTCTGTATTGGGATGAACCTCTGTGCTCCCAACTTTCTCCCTTTCTCTGCTCACCTGTCCAGGCTATGAGTTTCCCCAGGTGTGGGTATATTCCAACAGTGCTCAGTCCCTTGAACACAGGGAAACAAATCCTGCAAGCAAGATCCACCTCCACAGGCACTGTGATTTTAGATACAGACACATATTTCAGCAACCTGGTCTAGTGGAAAGTGTCCTTGCTTGGCAGGGGTTTGGAATGAGGTGATGTTTAAAATCCAACCCAAACCATTCTACGATTCTATGATTTTATGATGTCTCTGTATCCCACATTAAAATCAGTCTAGCAAGTGCAGCTGAGTGACCCAGCCATGCAATTCAGGCTCCTATTTACTCTCCTGAAAATTATTTCTTTTCCATTTTTTTTTTCCTCTAGAGAGCTCCAAATTATGAAGCTTCTGCCTGCCAGGGGGATGTGAATGCTGTCTGTGAGCTCCTGATACACCTCCCGTGGTGTCTGTCCCTGTTGCATCACTGGGCTAACAGGGTTCATGGTGTATCCTCAGGGTCACAACCTCCAGCCTGATGGATACAAAGCCCCATCCCTGCTCTCTGAGCCGTTGGAACATCAGGAGAATGCAAATCCCAACTGTTGGAGGCTGCAGTCTCTAGAGGGAGACATGGCCATACCAATTCCCGTAAGGCATTTCCTCCTGGGGAGTTGTGTTTGTTGGAGAACCAGGGACCACCCTGCACCCCTGTGCCACCTTTCCCTCTGATCTCCACAGTTTTGGAAAACTGTGGAGAATTGCAATTCCTTGGACAATAATCTCCACTCAGCAAACAGTTTTGACTTCCTCTTTTCCCTTTCTGCAGAGCAATGCACCCCTCACACCTGGAAAGTGCTCCTTAAATACAGGAGTCATTTTTCCTGTGGTGACATCCTGAGTGATTTTCTTATCAGTCTCACACTCGAGCGCTGGTGTCACCTGTCCTGATCTGCGCTGCTCTGTCTCCAATCTGCTGTCACAACTCCAGGAGGCACTGAAGCAGAAGGTGCAAGGCCCTGGATTGATGGAACTGTCAGGTGAGCAGAGTCGGGTGCCAGGCGATCATAAACCTCGGTGTGGCTGTGGCCTGGCTTTGTGGTGATCTTCTGGCACTGGGAAATCACAATAAACCTTGCAATGATGGGGTTTCAGTCCGTCTGATGTGATGTCTGGAGGGTTTTTTTGGATGCATCTCTGGACTTCATGCAGCTGGATGTTTCTGTGAGCTGCAGCTTCCAGTGACTACATCAGATTTGTGTCTCAGAGCCACAGGAATCCAGCTGTGCAGTGACAGCACATTTTGCATTCTTCAGGGCTTAGCACAGTTTGGTCCCGGCCTTTGGAATTTGTCTGATTCTGGGAAGGAAAGTTTCATTCATCTCCAGGGAAAAGTAGGAGAAAAGTCCATGCTCTAGTGACAAAAAACTAGCTGGATTGGTTGATCTTCAGAGGATTTTTGGGGAATATGCAGATTAAAAAAAGAAAATATTGTCATTGTTGATGGCAAATATTTCTGTCAACTCTTACAAAAGTGTCACTCTAGAAGTACATGGTGCTACTGAATGTCCAGTTTGTGATTTGTGCTTGACAGGGGTGTGGGAGACGAGAAACTCAGGCCCTGATATTCCTCTCCTACCACTGTTCCCACCAACAACTCCCAGATTTACCAGGTCAGGATTTATCTTCTCTCTCCCTCTGCTGGTGTTTTAACCTGCCCTTGCTCTCCCCATGTGAGGAGATGGAAACTTGGACTTATTTAGACCTTGGGACACCCAGGACACCCAAGCAGGAGAAATTCCTCAGTACAAAAGTTGATGTCATTGACTTTGCAGCTCACAGAAGCAGATGTGAGGTGAGTTTCTCACTTTGTCCTGGACTGAGCTTTGTTTCTCACTCTGTCCTGGATTGAAAGGCATTGTTTTTGTGAGACTCCATAACGTGCAGTTGTGTAGTACTTCTGCCTTGACCTTTAAATATAATTGCAATAAAGCAACTCTGTACCCCCCTGGATGCATAAAAGCACAAGACAAAAGCTATAATGAAGGTATAGCTCCAGTAAAAGATTATCCAGTGCAGACATAGGGTGTAATGTAATGAAAGACTCTGGAAAAGAGCCAGAGAAAAGTGCCCTCTGCATCCCCTGCTCCTGTGCAGTGTGCAGAAGGACCCTTAATGACCGCAGTGGTTGTTCGGTCTCTGCCTTACATCTCATTTGAAAGGCCATCTTATGCAATTAGCCACCTATTACTGGTGGTTAATTGACATCTAAAAGACATCAGGATTACAGGGAGAGCTAAAAGTCAATTAATGGCTCCCTGCTCTGCTCCAGCCATGTTAAAGTGCGGGGAAAACCACGGTCCCAGGGATGTGTGATGTGTCCCAGGCCCCCCAGCCAATATCTCCCTCCCCTTCCCCTCCTCCCTGGCAGAATCAATCACTCTGATTGATGCAAAATGACTGTGGTTTCCCATTATTGACAAATTTCCTCTTGACTTCCAAGGGGTTTCTCCCTCCTCTCAGTGCAGTTCCAACAGAAACTCATGGCTGGAGCCAGCAGAGAGGTTAGCTGGGAATTAGACACTGCTGTCCTCAGGTTTTCCAGCTTCAAGGGTTGCACTGAGGCTCTCCTGGCACTCAGTCTGGAGGGCAGAACACCATGAGAAACCCATGGAGGCACCTGGTTTGGGAAAACTGGGCTGCACCCCACAAGGACTCTCAGGTGGCTCGTAAGGGGTAAAACTCATACTGTGAAAGTTCTCTCAGAGCAAAGGCAGACTTGTGTCCTTCACTGCCAGTCACTTCCAAACTTGCCAAAACTCTGCTTTCCCTTTGCCAGTGGAAGGAACTGCTCAGAATCAAAGGAGAAATAGTTAAGAGTCAGGGGAGGTGTACAAATCAACACAGACATGAATTTACAGAGGGTTTTCCCCTTATAGTCTTGCTGTAAACACAAAGGTTCTTGTTTTCCCTTTTCAATCCAACTTCCCTTCAACAATTCATGCCAAAGTCTAACCATGGCCATGTAAAGTTCTGATCAGTTTTGAGCAGGATATTCTCCATCTCAATCCTGCTTCCCTGATATTGCAAAGCCTCTGAGAAGTCCACCTGATTTTGGATTTTTCCCTGGGGACAGGGATACACCTGAAGAACAGGGCAAGGAAACGATCTTGGTTAGGTCCTCTCTAGGATAACTCAGGTTCTCTGACTTCATTTGGTGCTGGAGTTTTCCCTGATTTAGCAAGGAGGGCCCAGACAGACTCCAGTGGCTGTGCTGGGTTTCCTTAGGGATGATCACTCCGTGCCATTTGAGACTCCCTGTGGTACCCAGCTCATCCCACAGGACCAGCAGACACGACACTGGATCCACTGGTGACCTGAACCCTTCAGAAACAAAGGCTGAAGGTAAGTGGAACATTTCTGGGCGTCTCAGGTGACAAAGGCATTTGACTCACAGGGAGATATTTGTAAGCAGACACCTAATTCAGGTTCCTGGATCAGTGAGGTGAGTCCCATCCCTCCTTTAGGGAATGGGAGTAGCTGCTGGCATTCAGAGGTGGCTGTTCTCAGGTAATTTGAACTCTCCAGAATAACACAGGAGTGGGCAATGGCTCGGAACAATGACGTTTTCCCCCCAGGATCACATCTCCAGTCATGACCAGCAGAGGTAAATACCAGCACAGGCCACCTTGGAGTCACCATTCTCCAAGTTTAGCCCCTCCTCTGAAGTGGTTTATGGGTCACTCTCCCCTTATAGCTCCTGAAGTCTAAACAACCTCGCTTTTCCTCCTTAGTGTAACTTCTCTCAGGTTTTGCACTAAAACCCAACAGCCCTTTTGTCCACAGCATCCTAAAACTCCTGTATATTGAGTGTTCTTATCTGCACGGGACCTTCCCCGCTCTGCACAGAGCAGGGGCAGAGCTCTCACCCCTCTGTAGGGCCAGGGAGAAGGTCAGACCCACCCCAGTTTGCAATCACAAGAAGGTGACTTTCCCCCTTCTCTGCTCCGTGTAGCCCTGTGGTGCCTCCAGCGCAATTTCTACTCCAGTTGCACTTTTGCTGTTGAAATAATTTGGTCACCAGGTGCTCAAAAGCTGTCGCTCTCCTGTCCTTCAAGGTCTTTCTCTCCATCCAGATGCACATGCCTGGAATCCCTGCTGTTGTGACTCTGGCCACAGGAAGGACACAAACTGTGCTCCCTCTTTTTCTCCCTGAAAAGGTAAATGAAAATAAACAAATCAATAAACAGTGGCAGCTGGTGAGCTGCCCTCACCCAGAAGATGCAGTTGTGTCCGTGTGCTATTAAAAACACATCAAAACACAAACAACATGAGTGAAGAAATCCAACACAAGCCAAAATAAAAGCACCAAGCCTTTGGCTTGCACCTTTTCCACTGGGGAAGCCACCATGCAGACTGATTGCATTTTAAATTGGGTTGGTCATGGATGAAGAAGAATTTTAAATGGGATCAATTTGTTTTCTTCTTCTGAAAGACAGTGTCTGCTCCTAGAACAACTTATCTGGTGAAGAAGAAAAATAAACTCAGCGCGAGATTTCTTCCTATGAACAAGATTCTGGGGAAGAGATGAGTTTGGAAATTTAGGTTGTGTGACTCTTTAATTTTATTATGGGGCATGAATCATCACTTTTGCAATAGGCCTGCATAGGATCTTATAAAATAAAGGGCCAAAAAATCTGCAAAATACAGAGAAAACTGTGAGTTTGCTTAATTTTCATAGAATCAAAGGATGGTTTGGGTTGGAACTGACTTTAAAGATCATCCAGTTCCAACCCCATTGGCAGGGACACCTTCCACTAGACCAGATTGCTCAAATTCTGACAAATTCTGGCAGTTCTTTATGAGGTGAGGGTGGTTTGGTTCATGTTAGCTGCCTGTGTCCCTCAGCTTTTGATCTGAGGTGGGTTCCCCTGAGGAGGGGCAGAGCTGGGAACAGAATGGCTACAGCTCACAACAGGCCTGGGTGTCACTTCATTTTCCTTCTCCGGACAATCCACACTGCAGTAGCCATCATTAATGTGTTATGAATCTAATTATTATCATCTGTCCTGCAGACATCCCCAAGCATTTGAAAGGGCTGTCATTTAAAAAAAAAGTGTTCTGGGTTCTGCTGGTGTGATAGCTGCCTTGTCATTCCTACTCGTGCATCCATCTGATGAAAACTGCCCTAAATGTTGGGAACTAAAGCAGTAACTCCACTGTTCAGAATGTTTTTAGCTTTGTTTTCTCTAAAAAATAAGTATATTCCTTTTCAAAGAGCCACGGTCAAAGGGCTGTTTTTATTTGCCAATACATTCATGGAGAGGAGAGCAAGAGATCTATCCAAGCGTTGTCAGAGTTTTAAAAGACTTAAAATGTAAGTCCTTTACACACTGGTGAAGAAATTGGAATGACTCTTATTTTAGGCCAGCCTAGCTATGAGCACAACTTTTCTGCTGGGGATTTGAAGAGGGCAGATTTTGCTGGCTTCTCTCCATGGGAGGGTTCTCGAATTTTGGAGAGGCTGCCTGGTCACGTAGTGACCGTGGCAGGCAGTGATTTGGATTTAGATCCTTTTCCTCCCAGCCCTGCCTGTGGAACTTGGCTGTGTTTTGTGTTGGTTCCCTTGGGATGGATTTTTCTCTGAGGATGAATGCATTACAGATGGGCTGTGGCACGACAGAAGGCTTAAAAACACAGACAAACTCTCTGCTGGAGGTACATTCGGTTTCAGTGTGAAAAGTTGCTCGCAAAAATTAGAGGAAAGAGATAATTTCACTCTGAAAGATTGCAATCCCCACTCCCAGCTCACCCAGTTTCCCAGTGCACGGACTGTGCTGGGCTCTGAATGAAGACCTCTCCCTCCCCACTTCCCCAGCATTCCCTCGTTGTCTGGGAGGGTCACTTAAACCTGACATGACTTCCTGGTGAATTATCTCATCACTCCCAATAATCCTATTTGCCTGATGGGGCTGCCTCAGAAACAGCCCCCCATGGACTATTTCCCCATCCCTGTCTCTCCTATGTATGTCCCCCTAATGACAAGCGCTCCATTTGGAGCCTGCTTTCCCATCAGCCTGACGGATGCCACGTGTGGATTGATTTCCAGCTGGAGCCACATCCTCCTCCTCCTCCTCCTCCTCCTCCCCACCACATGGGAGGATTGCACTGCTGTCCAGTCACACCTCGGGTTGTTTTCTTCCCTCTCGTGCTGGACATTTAACCACCCTTAAATGCTGATGGGTCGTGGCCCAGTGTCTCTGACTAATTCTATACCTCTGCAACTTTATTTATAATCACAGCCACATCTATTCCGGCAGATGCAATGTCCGGGCTCTGCTTTTCTTGCTGCTGGTATGGCCTGGCTTTCTCTACCAGTATTGATCTCTCTTATCCCTTAGAACATGGTCCTCACCTGTGCTACCCCTGGATCACCTCCCTGTTCACTGTCTGGGACTGGGCTATTTGGCATCAGTCAAAAATCAGGACTGTGCCAACAATGAAAGCACAGGGCTGTGTTCAATTCCTAAATAAATACATCCAGAGCCATTCTCACTGCTGTTGAAAAGCTCAGGAATGGCCTGGTGGGAATCTAAGTCCCAGGAAGGCTTCTGAGATTAGGCTCAGCAGCAGGAGCTGTGTCCAGCCAGGGAATAGCTCATGTGGACATGCTCTTATCAGCACCAGGATGTGTCCACACTCTGGAGACTGCTCTGGCTGCAGGGACAGAGATGCACACGCTTGACTGAAATGAATCAGTTCCTCAGCAGAAGCAGCGCAGGTCAGCTTTTTGTTTGGCAGCTTCTGCCAAGATTCCTGCTGTTGAAGATGGCCTGACACTTTGCAATTCAAAGAACACGGGAAAATCCAGTTTCAGGCTCACAGGGTGGAAAATACCTGCATGCTCGGGATCTGTAGCAGCACTGGAGGGGGTGGAGGCACATACACATCGTGTCTACAAGTGTGCAGGCTCTCTAATTAACTCTTTGGAGGGTCCCTGAGAGACACAAAATCCCCCTTCAATAATGGAACTTATTCAATATTTAATTGGATGCTAATAATTAAAATATACCTCCTTTCAGCCCAAACCTACTGAGCACACACGAGCTGCCACTGTAATTACGGAGCTGGGCTGATCGCTTCATTTCCAGGGTCCTTGCTTTGTGAAAGGCAGCACTGAGGGTGTGAAACATGGCAGCACTGCACAATTCCTGGGAAAAGATGCCTTTGCAGCTCACGGGAACAGGCATCCATCACTTCTCTCTGACTTTTCTAGTCTCTTTTTCCAAATAACGGATGTGAAAGACCAGGGAGAGCTTTGCTGTGCCACAAAGAGAAGAGCAGCTGTATCTGCTGCTGCTGGAACCTTCACCCAGCAGACTGTCAGTTTGGGAAATTTTGTTGGTTGTTTTTTGTCTGTTTGCTTGGTTTCAGTTTGGTTTAGCAGCAATTGGAGAGATTCTTATCCAGCATGTTCAGATCAACATTTGTAATGAGGTTCAGGCTTGAGCTATCAGAGCACTGAGCTGAAGAAATCAAATACTATTTCCAAGGTGGAAGCCAAGCAGGGAAATCTTTTGTCCAGATCTTGCTATGAACATTTTGGGGGTGGTGTGGAACACCCAGAAGGAGGGAACACAAAGACTGAAGATGTGAAAAAACTCAGTGCCTAGGGTTTCTTGTAAAATCAGTGAGGGCTGGATTAGCCTTGCAGCTATTTGTCTGAGAGAGATTGAATGGTGTGCTGCTGCTGTTATTATTATTATTATTATTATTATTATTATTATTATTATTATTATTATTATTACTGCCACNAGCCTTGCAGCTATTTGTCTGAGAGAGATTGAATGGTGTGCTGCTGCTGCTGTTATTATTATTATTATTATTATTATTATTATTATTATTATTATTATTATTATTATTATTACTACTGCCACCATCATAATCATTATTAATGTCCCACTTGAACTTAATGTAATTTTTAGTTACAGGAAATCCAAGGAAATGTGCTGGTCCATTAGTTCACTGTCTCAAGGATGACCCCGGGGATCAATAACAGAAGAATTCACTGCACCTTAGCAGACAGGGCTCTTTAATCTGACCAAGCCTGAGGGACTTTTTTCCCCCTTTTTCTGCCAATATTATCTTAGTGCAAAGGTTACAAGAACTCTTAAACTGGCAGAGTTATTGCCTGGAAAGACACACAAGTTTACTGCCTAGGAAAAAGAGGTGCTGAACTTCTCAAAGGCCTGCTGTCTGTCCAGAAGCTGATTTTTATGGATTTTCTTGCAACCTCATGGAAAGTTTGAGCTGTTCCTGCCTTGGCACAGCCCTGCTGCAATGTGAGGGGTTAGGCTAAGCAGAAACTTAATTCTCTTCCTCCCTGAAGATCCTCTGACCCTTCTCACAATCCCTTGGGATAACCTCACTCTGCTCCCTGTTCCATGATGTGCTGTGGGTTTACATCGACTCTTCAAAGGCAGGAGCTGTGCAAAGTGCAAATCTGGCATGGGGACTCAGACCTGGAGCTGAGACTGCAGATGTTTTTTGTTCCATCCAATCTGTTCTTGAGAGTTTGCAACTTCTACCCCCGGATCACCAGGGAATGAGCCCCTGCATCAACACTGGATTGGCATTAGAAAGAAAACAGGGAATTGTCACAGAACTGGGCAGCTGAGGCTGCATTTTCCCTATTTTTGTTCCTTGGCATGGACAGCAGGGACGTCACTAAAGCTTCCTGTCCTGCTTCAGACTCAGTTATTTCCCAGATCTTTATGCAAACAGCGATGATACCTGCTCTGCATTGGCTGGGCTGTTGTTCAGGTGAGCTTTCAGGAGGAGTTCCTCTATCAGATCATGTCAAATCATGGAATAAAGGATGGTTCTGGCAGGAGCATTCAGAGGGGACTGGGTAGATCTACCACCATGGCTTTACATCCTTCCATTGATCATAGGGCAAGACAAAGCTCCCTGGAGTGCTGGTGATGCCTCATGATTTTTTGCCTTTCTTTTTTATATACTCTTTTAGATATTTTTATACTTCTTTATATTTTTTGTACCCTTCATATATTCTTTGTACCCTTAGCCTACATGCTTGTAATTTTTGTAGTCTGGTATTTTAGCTTAGTTTTGGGGTCCTGCAAGGCAGAAAGGCCAAACATTCACAGTAGGAGGCCAGAGAACCCTATGCTATCAAAAACTCGAGGCTTCAACCTTGGTTGAGATCTCCTCTCTGGAATGTATTTTGTAAACTAGGCTCTGACCTAATTTGTGGGGGAATTCTTAAAATAAGGGAACATTATTTTATTTAGGTTCAGACATCTATTAAGTTTCTTATTGGGAGATTTTAGACAGATATGCTAATTTGCAAGGTCCATAAAATTGTATACTCATTATACGGTGTGTGCATCTCGGCGTGTTCCACCTTTGAAGAGCTGTGCACCTCAGATCCTATTAAATACCGAGGTAAAACCCTTTACCCCTTTTAGCTGTGTCTGCCTCATAATTCTACCAGCTGAAAGGCAACCCTGGGAATAACCCAAATGACATCATTCACTGACAGACACTGCCATGGTTCTTCCTCTTGGACCTTCCAGCTGTGAGGATCAGCTTTCCACTCTGCAAAGCTGCCACTTTGCCTCCCCGCCCGCACCCCTCATGATTTTTTGGTGGGTGAAACCTTGTCCTGTTCTTGTCCTATTTATTTGCATTTTCACCTCATCTCTCAGCCAGAAATCACCTCACGCTGTCCATCTGCCAAGCTCTGTGTGCACACCGTGCTTTGGGGTTTGAATGCACATAGGACCAACTTTGCAGAGAGAGGCTCTGGGGCCCGTCTAAGTTGATTTGAGAAGGGAAAATCTGGTTTGCAATTTCTTTCTTCCCTTCTTTCCCCTCTTTGTTTGTCCTTGACTCGCTCAGCTCTTCCATCACCAGTTTGCTGTCTGGCCAGGGCATGCTGCCAGGAATCCCTTGCCAGCCCTGAATAATAAATACCAGCTAAGTGATGGACTAATGCCAGGGTGAGCTGCTCAGAAATATTCCCCCTAGGTCCCAGATCAATAACACTTAGCTCTTGTTCTGTGATTGAAGACAAGCAAAAAAACCACATCATCTCCCCAGGAGCACAGGAGGAGCCTGCAAAGAAACCCATTTACCCCTCCTCAAGTCCCCAGGCATCCACACGTGCTTTAAGGACCAGAGCTCAGGTGTGAGTTTCTGTCTAGAAATGCTGAGCTGGGACATGATCAGCCAGGGGATGGTGGATAGAAGGGCCTGGGTTGTGGAGGGAAAGATGCCAGAGGAAAAATAGTGATTTGTTGGAATGGGGGACTTATGGTGCCTAAAGCAGGGCTTACCTGA
>VZTX01001053.1:44659-83860 GCA_013400915.1 Pardalotus punctatus | reverse complement strand
CTGTCCCCGGGCGGGCACAGGTGCCCTGCCCCACTGGCACCCCACGCCCCGGGCCGTTCCTGCCCCTCATGCTGAGCCCCCCCTGCCATCTCCTGCCATGTCCCGGCTGTCACCGTCCCCAGCCCCTCTTCCACACCCTTTCCCCGTGCCACCCGCAGAGCCGGGTGCGGTACAGCCCTCGCTAAAATTCAGCTCTGCCCCAGCCGTCACGGGATGCACAAATCTCCACCAGACAGGTGGGTTCAGCAGCTCTGGTTTAACTCTGGAGGTTGAGCAAGACCCGTCAGTGGGGCAGGGAAATCAGGGTGCACACAGAACCACGACGGTCGAAAGAGACCCCTAAGGTCATGGAATCGATTTATCAACACATTTATCAACTCCGGGTTGATTTTCCCGTCATTTTAAAAGTTCTGCTGTTGCAGTTTTCCAGAGGGGAAAGCTGAGAAGCAGTGAGGCTTTGAGCTGCCCAGAGCCACCGGCAAAGCCAGCAGCCATCCCTGGAGCTCTGCCATCCCATTTCCCTGCTGCACCTGGAAAATCCTGACTGCAACACTGAGGATGTACCAAATGTGGTGCAAGACAAGGAGAAAACGATGTGACAATGAGACAATGAGAAAGCAGCAGATTTGCAGGGATGAAATCCGCCCCAAGGTGGCAATTCGTGTAAACCCCTGTGGCAGAGCCAGAGAGCAAGGACCAAACTAGTTTTTCAATTTTCTAAAGAGACAAAAAAGGTTCATAAAGACATGGAGTGCTCTCCAGGTCACTGTGCAGAGGAGAAGTGACTCAATTACCTGTTCCAAAATTCCCTTCCAGACTGGCCTGGTGGTTTGCGTAGCACATTCACATTTAGGAATGTCAAGCAATAAACAGCCTGCGCTAAATTGGGACCATGGCAGGGGCCCTGGAAAGCTGCCTCCAACCCAACAATTCATTCATGAGCAGACTCAGGGCAGAGCAGCAGGGCAGCCTGCAGCCAAGGGCTCTGCTGGGCTCGTAATTAGCTCTTCATTTGAGCTTTAAACAGAAACACAAAAATAAACAAAGGGGACATTCAGGAAAAGATGATGTTCAGCTCCCATATGGCAAACGGGGCCAAAGTCTGCTCTGAGCCATGTGACCGTGACCTTCGTGAGGACACCACGACGGCCAGGACAGAACTGGGGTCTCAGCATGTGCTCACACAAAGCCCTGGCAGTGGCTGGGCAGGGATGCTGGTCCCTGCTGCGGTGGCTGCAGGGGCTGCACGCCCCCCCGGGGCTGAGCCCACCCTCTCCTCGCGCTGACAGGGGCACCAGCACCCCCCTGCGAGGCACTGAACGGGGCCAGGGCCATTTGTCCCCACGGACTTCGGTTCTGACACTGCCACCCCTGCAGCTGTGCAGCCAAAAACTTCAGCTCTTTGCATTTGGTCTTGGGAAGAAAATGATTATTTAATTTTTATTTTTTTTTAATAGAACACAGCAACCAAAATTTTATTTCTAACCATATCCCTCGTTACAAATTCTGTGCCATAAAGGTACTTCTGTGCCTGCACTTCGGTGGCACTACCTACTTAGAATTTCCTCTCTGTGATTCCCAGTGACAGCAACTGCCAGGACTGGTGAGACAGAAATGGGTGCAACTTTGCTGATTTTGCAGCTATGCCCAGGAAGTGACCTGTGCATTTGACTCCACTGCCATAGATAAAGGCTGTGGTACAGGGCAGTATCAGAATCTGAATGCAGATAAAATATTTTTAGGTCTAGAAGTAGGCTGAGAAAGAAAGTAGAGAGCCCGCAAGCTCTGCTTTGATCATTTAGCTTTTACAGATTTGTGACAAATTGTTTTTTCTGCGTGAATCTGAACTGATACAGATTTACATGAGTAGTTAAAAAGTAATACCAATGGGGAAATAAAATCCCTAGCAGCGCCGCAGAAAAGCAATAAACTTAAGAAGCAGTTAGACAGACAGAAGAATGATCACAAATGCTTCACAATAGGAAAAAAGCCATTAATACCAGAGAAAAAGAGCGGTTGGACACTTGTAAAGCTGGTTGTGGCAGGCTGAAAGCAGGGAATCCAAAAAGCCATTAGAAAAAAGACATGAAGCATCTTGTAATAATATCCTGGGGAACATGCTTGCTTCAGATTCAATGCCTTTAAGAGCATCTCGTGTGTTCCACGAGTATTATTTAATGTGTAATCCTTCTGGAGCGATTGGCAGAGAACTTGTGTTAATATCAGCCCAGTGTCCTCAAGGAAATAAATCTGGACTCGACATCAAATTACAGGTTTTGTACCCAGGACATTTGAAGTATTTTCCTAATCTGATGTATACAGAGATCTGCACCCAGTAATTCTTCTGGTGTCAGTTCAAGGGTAACAGTTTCATTTGCTTCCTCCGGCTTCTTCTCATTTTCAAGATGAGGAAACAATCCCCAGAACAAAGCCCTGTGTTCAGAACTATGCACTCCATAATGGCCATGGGGCTGTGAACCTGAACAGCTCTAGGCTGCACCACCCACCTGACAAATAAATCCCTTGTGGTGCTGTGAACAAGGGCGGCTGCTGCCAAGGTCAGACACCCAGGAGGGACTGGGACCCATCCTGGATCTGATGGCTTCGACAGCAAACTTCTCCCTGCTTTTAAAGACAGCAAACCTGATGGCCAAGAGCTCACCTGCCCTCCTGGGACAGGAGAGGCCGCAAGCTGAAACAAATCCAGCTGGAAGTACCTCCAGGTCTTTTGGGGTTGTTTTTTTCTTTTAAATTCCAAAAGTTAAGGAATGTATGCCTGAGGAATGAGTTTATTCCAGATAAGTTATTCAGAGGTAAGTTTACAGTTGGGAAGGAAGGGGAAGGTAAGGAGCCTTTTATTGATAGGTGCTAAAGCACTGGATCTGATAAATAAATGCCTGTGGCCNTGCTGTGAACAAGGGTGGCTGCTGCCAAGGTCAGACACCCAGGAGGGACTGGGACCCATCCTGGATCTGATGGCTTCGACAGCAAACTTCTCCCTGCTTTTAAAGACAGCAAACCTGATGGCCAAGAGCTCACCTGCCCTCCTGGGACAGGAGAGGCCGCAAGCTGAAACAAATCCAGCTGGAAGTACCTCCAGGTCTTTTGGGGTTGGCTTTTTCTTTTAAATTCCAAAAGTTAAGGAATGTATGCCTGAGGAATGAGTTTATTCCAGATAAGTTATTCAGAGGTAAGTTTACAGTTGGGAAGGAAGGGGAAGGTAAGGAGCCTTTTATTGATAGGTGCTAAAGCACTGGATCTGATAAATAAATGCCTGTGGCCGTGGGGCTGGCGTGGCCGTGGGGCTGGCGTGGCCGTGGGGCTGACGTGGCCCTGCACACCCTGACCCCTGCCAGGATCCCCCGCCCCCAGCTCTGGGCACCCCGGCTCAGAAGGGGCTGCCGTGGGCTCGGAGCTGCTTTGTGACAAGCTCGTTCCTTGGGTTAAAAGGGAAGACAGCAATCTTTAGCTGGCAATAATAAATACTGCTTCTTCAGGATGCTGCCAGTCACATCAGACCGGTACAATCTGACTTTTGCTTTTCTTTGGTTAGGTTTTCCTGTTTGTTCAAAACTTACTACAAGCGTGAAGCCCTGCAGCCAAACCCGGATAAAGCTCCTGACAGACCTCGGCAAAGGGCAGCTTTGCTCAACAAAAGCCTCTTCTCCAGAATCAGTCACACACTGATCTGCACTGAGTCCAGAGAGAGCAGTTTGGGCTGGGTTGGAACTCAGGAGCAGTCAGACGGTGTCCACAACATCCCCTCCATTCAGTGCTTTTTTACGTCTTTCTGCTTTCTACTTCAGGAATTGCCCCCAAGGTCCCCAGCATTTCAACTCCCTCATCACAAAAAGCAAACCATCTCTTCTGATTTCCTTTTCTAACCTGCTGGAATTATTTCCTGTGCATGTCTAGGACAGCTAAGAAGGGCCCCACAGGGGCCAAAAATGTGATGCAAGAAGCAAGGTGAGTGAGAGAGGCTCCAAGAGAGAGCCACGAGAGGATCAGGGGTCTGGTGGACCAGAACCAAAACCAGAGATGCATCGTCCTCCATCACAAGTGAAAAGGGAATGGCAGGGCTCAAAACAAAGAGAAGATGATGTTTTTCCAAATAATGTAGCTGCATTGGGAAATTCACGGCTACAGAAACCAGGAATGTTTATACGGACTGACCTCCACTGCAGTTTAAGGAGCAATCAAATAAATTAACGGAAGGAAGAACTGGGTCACACCCCGAGATCACAAACCCGCTGAGTTCCAGCCCTGCAAAGCGGCTCTCACTCTGCTGTGACATCGTCCCTCGGGGCCCTGCTCTCAGGCACTGCTGGACCCAGGGACACGGATCCGAACAATCCTCGGCCTCGGCCAGAGGGATTCCCCAAGCAGAAACTGCCTCTATTTACGGCAGCTCTGCTATAAAGGAAGAACTAAAGCTTCTTCCACGGAACTGTTCCTCTACTGTCCTGCTGTCAGGGACTCGTTTTGCAGAGAGACTTGAAGAATTGTATTGGTTAATGGAATGGATTTTGGCATTAGTAGAAAATATAAGCCCTCAATATCAAATATTAAATTATTCCTGATTAATTCTTTTATGGGCTTGGACTTGCAACTGATTTAATACTCCTGGATAATTACTTCTGTTATAACTGTGCCTTTGATTTTTAATTAACCATACAAAGTTTCTCATTCAACTCTAATATTACCTTTGTTAACAGTGTCAACTCTCTGGTTAGAGATTCTGCTCACATTAAACTGTATGCACAGAAATTAAAATCTGCTTTTCCACAACTGTGTGAACAGATTCCGTATGAGGTTTGTTTATTCCACATAATTATCTACAAAAATATTGCTTCTGGCACCCTGAGCACTGCTCACCCTGCTCTGCCAAGTCACCCCCTTCTCTCCATGGCGCTGCTCTGCCCTCAGCTCATCCCAGCCCAGAGTCCAGAATCCCACCACGATTTGGGTGGGAAGGGACCCTAAAGCCATTCCCATTCCACCCCTGCCACAGGCAGGGACACCTCCCACTGGACCAGGTTGCTAAAAAAGCCAAAGCACAGCATTTTCCAACTTGGCTGCCTTTTACTCACCCAAATTCTTCTTTACAGGTGTGATTAAGTGAATTTACTCCGTTAAAATGCAATAAAAACGTGCTGCCTGGGAATTGCAGGCTGAACAATTTCGGCCATCAGACTCCTTGTAATTCAGAGTCTGGATATGAATTTGGGTGTCACACGTGAACCATTCACATCAGAATCTGATCCTTGCTTTGAAAATGTCAGTTTTTCTTCTTTAACTTCCTTATAATTAGATTCACATTTACCCATGGAGAGAGGTTTGTGACAGTCTTTCAAGGTTCTTAGCAGGTTCACACACCTGTTTTGACTCAAAAAGAGACACGATCTCCTGGTAGTGTATGGCTTAATGGAAATGATTGGTAAAGCTCCCTATAATCAAATTAAATGCCTTATTTTTTTACTATCTAACATTTTTACAAGGGTTATTCTCAGAATATTGGATATTCTGCTGTTTGACCTGTTAGCTGAATACAACTGTACACAGCAAATCACCCAAGTGCAGCCTCAACTCTTGCGTTTGTGAGATCAGCTCTGCTTCATTTGGGAGGTTTCCCATCCTAATTGTTCACCCTTCAGAGGACTGGGCTTACACTGAAGGGCTTTTCGCCCTTCCTACATTAAATAACTTTGATTTTAGGGAGGACAAATTCAGCCTTTTACAATCCATGTCACGTCCTGGCATTTTTCAGTCTATCTTGCTGTCTGTGACAGCTGCCCTCCTACAGATGAGGCTCAGAACAAGTTTAAGGCGTAGGGCAGCAATTTCCGAGTGTGAAACCAAGGGAGTCCCGAGGGAGGGAGAGCTGACCTGGACACGGACTCCTCCTTCAGCCACAAACGTCTGACCGGGCTGGAGAACAGCTCTGAACTCCAACCCAGCTTCTCTGTGTTTAGCAAAAGGATCACAATCCCCAGCCTGGAGGGTACCAGGCAACTGCAATACAATTCACTCACTACTGTGATGAGGCACACATTAAAAAAAAAAAAATAATTAAAAAAATATATATATATATCTCTATGAAAAACTAAATATGTGAGTGCTGCTGATTGTCACTTCTCACAAATGCTAAAGGATTTCTGAGAACCTAAAAAGATCTCACAGAATTTCTAGATATTTTAAAGCTTTCAACTATTTTCCATTAGGATTCTCAGAGGAGTTCAACTGAGAATCCAAAGCTTTGCAGAAAACCATAAAAAATGCAGACACAAGAGTGATGTGCTGCTGCTCCGCCTCCCCGGGTTGGCACCCCCAGGATCTGACATCAGGAACATCAGGGCTCGAGCTGTGCCCTGATTCTGCCCAGCCACTGAGCTGCACCTGCATCCCAGAGAAAGGGATGCTACAACTTATTCCGTGGTTAAAACCAAGCAAATGGGGTCTAGGAAAATAATTGTGTTGTGCTTGAGGAATTATGGAAATGACCATGAGCTGCCGCATTTAACAGACTTCTTGAAATTAAATTATTTGTATTCAAATATGTGCAAAACCAATGATCATTTTTGGTTTTGATCAGCTCAACATGTTCTTTGGGGAAATTAATTTGATGCTCTGGGTATAAACACTCCTTCAAAATGCTCACCACGAAGCAATGTTTTCCTCCCGCTCTCCTTAGCACCAAAGCAATTTCCAAAGCAATCCCATTGACAACACAAACAGAACACACAGACCATTTCACGGGGAGGACCAGACACTGCAGTCGGAGAAGCGATACCTAAAAGGCAGTTTGATCCATATTCAGGGCCAGGCCACATGAGGGTGGCGCTCAGACTCGGAGCAGGAGCGCCGTTTCCAGCTGCCGCCGTCTGCAGTGGGCGCACAGCGGCTCCAGCCAGAGGAGCCGCGCTCTGCTCCCTGCCCAGAGCAAAGCAAACGCAAACATCCCTGTCGGGAGCTCATCCACCATTGGCTGACACAAGCTACTTCTAATCCAATATCAGGGAAAAAACATTCAGGGTCTCCTAATACCCTTGCAGGGAAAGGGGGCCAGGCCATGGCCTGTCCATCTCAGACTGGCAGGAAAGCAGAGTGGAATTTGCATTTCCGCTTTTCCCGTTGTATCACAGAACTTCATTTCCTTCCTAGCTGGTCTCTAATGTCCAGAATTATCAATATCAATATCCTAATTAATTTTCTTTCAATTCCTTCTGTAATTGCTTGGGGATATTAAGTGCTGCCTTATATTGGGGTCATGATTAACCCCAGGCGAGATGCGCACTGGAGGACCACGAACCTCGATTCCTGCCTTGTTACCATAGTTACACCTGACCAGGAGGTGCCACCTGAACTCTGCCTCCGAGCTCCAAGTAAGTGATGACTGATGAAGAACAGAAGAATCCCAGAAAATGAAAAGACAGCATTTGAAGAAGAAAAGGTCAAACACACTCATGGGAAAATCTTAAACTTTTAAGATCACACTATTAATTTCTATAAACAACTTGTTATCACCCTGCCTACACAGATCTGATGAGATTCTTGCCAGCTCTTGATCACAGTACCATGATACTGTGCAATTGCATATTGAAAAGTTCTGCCTTTGATCACAGGGAGCACAGCCATTACAGATAATGCACACATTGCACGCCTACTGATCTGATTTTTCCTGGGAAATCAGCAGTTCTGAAAGATGCATCTCAAATCACTCTCCAGAATAAGCAGAAAACAGGCATTAATTGATTTTAAATCTGACAAAATTATTAATACCAATACTTACACCCCCAGATTTCTCCATCTGTCAAACAATTACAGCAATTCCAGCAGTTGCACAGATGTGCACAGATGTGCAACTGCTGGGCCTGAGCACAGAGTTCCTGCTGAAAGTTACATGAAAACTTCAGCGAGCAGAGCCGTGACGATGCACACTGAGGGTGTTTCTCCTCGTACACAAACCCCTTCCTCTGCTGAGGTGAGAGGCTGATGGGTGCAGCTTGCTTCAAAACCCACAGGTCTTAAAGATGACAAACAGGGGTCTCCACTTTCTTGATTTTCATTAAAATGACACTAAAGCCCAAAGGAAGTGTTTTAGTGACAAAACACACGACATCTGCGTTGGGAATTTTTACAGCTGGTGGAGAAGGTGCTGAGGTTGAGAAAGACTTTTTTCTCCTCTAAGTTCCACAGCTGAATGAAAGGAGTACCAATGAAAGCACATCAGAAACCAGGGTTTAGCTCAGACCGAGCACAGCCAGCGTCTGTCTCCGCTCTCCTTTAGGTGTGACATATGTTACTTCACTATTGTCACACAGTGTTTCATGCTAGACTAGACGTGAATTTTTGAAAAAGAAAAGGAACTTTGAAATCGTACATGTCACTTCAGATTTATTCCTAGCATGGAGAAGATGACCAGTCTCTGAAAGAAAGGCTCGAAAAGTCCTTATTCAGAAAATGGACACACATGGCTCATTCTGTGCTTGAAGGATAGTTTGTTGTTGTTTTGGGGTTTGTCTCAATTAAAGCTAAACAAAACCAAATAATGCATCAGAAAAGCATGAATCTTCTCATCTAATGTTACCCTTCCTTTTGAGGTTCAAAATTTGCCTTCTTTCTTTTCTCCACACAAACCAGGCTCCTGGGTTTCTGAGTGTGCCTCAGTCTCTCGGTTTAGAATTTTAACATTCAAAAAGATGAGTAGGAGGAACTTCAGTCCCAGAGAAATCAGCCTGGTAGCCATGTGACTGCAGCAATTCCAGAGGAGTTCTCCCTGTGCACTGGAGGATGTCAGCTCTGCATCCTAGAAAGTTCGTACATCCCAAAGAGTTTGCATTCTGCACAGATCCACGTTCCATTAGAAAGCAGATCTTTTACAACACAAACATGGGTGCCATGAATCTGAAAAGCCAACCTGTCAATCCAGACCCAGTGTGTTCATCTTCCTGAATAGCTTTCAAGGACATTTACAATAAATCTGTGAAAGCAGAGCTCCTTACAGGTCTGGGATTTATAGAAAGTGCTGCCTATTTGTGCTCTGTCTTCTGTCAATAGCATTAAAATTTGCAGTTTGCACTGAATTATCCAATGACCTAAATCCTAGCAAGCTATCAAAATCTGTTTCCTAGATAAAGTCATGCTCGAGTTTGATACATTTATCAGTGCCAGACACACAGCAGTTCTTACAAGAACGGCAATTTCTCAAGTCTTCTTCAGCAGCAGACAAAAGGGAGGTACAAATGAATTACAACCTATTCACTCCAATGGTTTAAAATAATTATCATCCATTGGAAACAAAGCAATACAATTCCTGCCTCCTGATTTCACACAAACTCCTGGGTATAACGAGGCACCGTTTATTTACGTAATGTAAAGCATCCAAATTCTCTGCTGACAGCTCCAGAATGATTTATTGTTCCTCCATTATGCTAAATACTTGGGATAGATCATGCCTCATTATCCAAAATATAATCCATTGCCAGTCAGCTGAATAAGACTTGATATGGGAGAGGCAGGGGGTTTGCTCAGTGTCAATACAGCTTTGTGCTGACACGTTCTTTCAGCACCAGGGCTCCAATATGTGACACGGGAAATTTCTCTGTCTCCACTTCTCTCCAACATCACAGGAATCTTGCTGAAGCACCAGCAAGGCAAGTGGGAGTTGGAAGCAGCACATGAATTTTTAAATTGACACAGCTCCTTTCTAAGCCAAAGTGTTCTATAGATTGCAGTCCTGATCTCAGAGGACATTTTCAGGAAAGACTCCACCAGTCACTGGTGGAGTTACTCTGGGCAAGCTGCCTTGCCAGAGTAAGGACCAGACGATGAGGAATACCACAAATGGATTGACTGGACACGGAATTTTTCCATACTCTCCAACTGTGAGGTATCCTGGGATAAACCTTCTTTTCATTCAATTCCTAAACCGGCACAGGAACGTGGCCCAAAGCCGCTGTCGAACGTCTCCACCGAAACCACAGCAGCCGCAGATTCCCGCGGCACACGAGGATGCTCCCTGCCCACTGCCCTGGACACTGCCCAGCCGCTGCTGGCCTCGGCTCTCCCACTCTTGGTGGCGAGGGACAACAAGGTTTCTTTCCCTGCCCTCCAGAGGGGAAGCTCTCTACATTCCGCAGAGCTGGCATCGCCCCCGGAGCCGCGGCTCCGCTGCCCTCCTGCCCAGCGCCCTGCTCGGCCGGCTGCTCTCCAGGTCTGCCCTCAGAACGGAGCGGCCAAGACACCTCAGCGGAGGTGACAGACCATGGCTCTGGACAGCGGGCAGGGCACTGTCCGGAGCTGGGCAAGCCAGGAAACAGAACGGCTCCAGCACGCCTGAGAAAGGGGAAAATGAAATGAGAAAGACACGTGCCTGCAGTGACATGGAGAGGCTCCTCACCGATGTTTCTGCCTGTGGCCCAACGCCTGTGCATTCCAAGAGGCTCCCAGCACCTGATGCCCCAGGAATGTCCATCTGGTGGCAATGCAGGCGCTGCTGAGCACGGACAGCACAATCACCCCCGGCACACGCAGCCTGCCGAAGCCAAGGCAGCAGAACTGCACTCAGACACGGCACTGAAGGCTGGCGGTGCTCTGGGAGTTTTGGGTGGAACCTCAGGCTTTCAGACAGGCCAAAGAGAAAATCTTCAAGATATAAAAATATCCATCTCTCATCCACCTCAGGGAAGGACTGTCCACAAGGAGGAAAAGGAAGAGCTTTCACTGGAAAAAATCCTACACTGAGAAGTTAAGTTTTTAAAGAGCCTGTGAGAGATTCTGAACAGCTTTTGGAGCTTTCTAAACTCTGAAGTCTGCCTTAAGCTAGCTTTATGTTGTATAAACACTTGCTTTCAAATTTATTATTATTATGAAAGATACAATATGAGCATAATAAATGATTGTGGTATTAAAGCACATTTTACAGCATCATCTTGAGTGCTGCTTCCTTTAATGCTCTGCTTACATGGCATGGAGGGATTTGCTCTGAAACTGTTTTAGGATGGATGGATACAACTCAATAGCACAGCCCATAGCATTTTGTGCTCTTATCTCCGAACAATTCTCAATAATGCAAACTGTGAAGAATAGCACCTCAGTTTTGAAACACAGAGATGTCAGTGCTGGCTTGCTGCTCTGCGGAAAGGCGTTTGGAATTGGAGGGAATCTGGGAATAACGCTCCTGGTTCCACTTTCATTGCTGTGCCTTTGGCTCGTGGAGGAAGAGCGCGCTCGCAGAGCCGAGACAGGAGAAAGGGGCAGGAGGTGAGGGGTTTGGACACTGCAGAGTGGGAAAGACATGAGACAAGAGGAGCTTTGGACATGGGATCTCGTCCCCCGAGCTGAGGAGGTTTGGACACTGCAGAGTGGGAAAGACACGAGACAAGAGGAGCTCTGGACACGGGATCTCGTCCCCCGAGCTGAGGAGGTTTGGACACTGCAGAGTGGGAAAGACACGAGCCACAAGGAGCTTTGGGTGCAGGACCTCGTCCCCCGAGCTGTGTGCGCTGAGAGCAGCAGGGGCCGGGCTGGCAGCTCCCTGCCGGGGGGAGAAGGGCCCTGGGGCAATCCCGAGGGGGTTGAACCCCCCAGAAGCCCCTGGGCTGGGCTCCCCATGCACCCCGGTGTGGTCACCAGGAACGGGAGCAGGGGAGCGCCCGGGCCGCACCGAGCATCACGGTCTGCCTTGAGCAAGGGAAAACCTTCCCTGGTGGGGTCAGGTAGAGGGAAAACCCCTCCCAGCCCACGTGGCCGCAGCCTGCAGCCTGCTCTGAGAGCGATTCCTCCTGGCTCTGCTCCCAGGTGATGCAGGAATCATGTTTGGTATTCAAGCTGCAGATTAAATGAGCTGTCTAAAACCACTGTGACCCTGCATGTTTACTGGGAAAAAAAAAATTAACTTCAGCTTGAAGGACTGCTTCAAAATAATTAATCTTCTTGAAAGTACTAGGCAGAATTTTGGTGCCCAAAGAGAATACATTTCTTTTCATTCTTATTGTCTCCTAGTTTTCTCTTTTTTTTCCCTAATAGGAAAATAAAATTCAATTTTCTAGGAATACTATTATGAAATTATGCAAGATACCCATAATGTACACGAATGATTCACACCATCAGATAACAGAAAGACTGAGACTACACAGCTTTTGTAACAAATGAGTTTTGGCTCCTAGTTAGTAAATGTTGCTACAGCCTCCCTGTTTCCCTCTGCTCCTCCCCACAGTTCATCTGCCTCTGATTGCTGTAATGTTCCCTACAGACAGACAAATTGTTTTGGGTAACTTACAGCATTTACATTATTTTTTTAGTTGTGACTGTTTCAATTAGCAAGGTCATCTATTTCTGAAAGCTTTTTACTTTTAAGTAATTAGGGTTTACCCAAGAGGTTAGCACAAAAAAAGTATTTGAAATGCTAATCCACCACCTCAGACAAAACTGTTCCATCAAATTTAAAATCCTGTTGCTTCTTAAACATATTGTAAAATACAATGGTGTCCACAGCATACTGATAACCTCTGTGCAACACAAAGAAAGAGGCCAATGTATTACCTGAGACGGTTATTAAATGGAAATGCTGACAGACCCTTAAAAATGCTGAGATTTAATGAGCACAATAATGGGCAGGTGGGCTGAGCGTTCCTGCTGAGATCACATCCCAGGCACAAAAACGTGCCTTTTGGAACTGCTCCTTAACATAATCTGTACACAGCACCAGGCTGGGAATTACAGAAAAAAGTGTTTTTTCATGTTCACTTTGTCAGCCCGGCCTTTTACAGGCTGGTTACCAACATACATACACACATACATATATATATAAATTTATTTATATATTTAATGCCAGAGGATTGGATTTCTTTTAGAACATATTTCTTTTTCTAACTACATTCAAATCCAGAAAAGAGGAAGAAATCTGTTGCTTTGGTTCAAACCACGTCTTATCTCTGGATTTAGTGCTTTTGCTCTTTTTCTTCACATATTTGATGCACTTGGACCTAAATCATTAAAACACATGCTCAGCCTAAAGAGCTGGAAACACTGAAAATGTGCTGAAATTAAGCAGCTGTGTTAAAGCTTCATTCAATGCCACATTCCGGGTGGCTACTGTGCTTTTTTTGCCAAAATGCAATTAAGAAGTTGTGCTTTCTGGCTCACTGGCTGGGATGGCAGCAAGTCCGTGGGTGACTCCTCTGCAGCTCCCAAAAAGGCACCGTGATGTGCAGGTGCCACTTGGAAAGGCTGGAGCTGGGAACCAGATGGAGACACAGCAGTGCCTCTGAAGGTTCCCTGCTCCCAGCCCAAAGAAAGTTTTCCCTGCACACAGTGAAAGCAGCCAGGGAGATTTCATCTCCTCCGTGACACCGTTTGTGCAGAGCACAGGATTTGGTACCTGGCTTGCCTTTGGAAATGGACTTGAAAATACGTGGAGAAGGGAAAGTTTATCAGTAATAGCTACTTTTTGCATGCAGGGTATATTTATGATTGCTATTGGTTTCCTTGCCCTAGAGGCAGGTGATGAATGGAGAGCTACTAAATCCAAAGATGCTGAAGCTCATTCTGAATACTGCTCTCATCCACATTCTGAAGAGGAGCTGCAAACTCTGCTCTTGGGTGCCTAAAAGAACGGCACAGCCCTGAACTGCCTCTTTTCCATGGGGCGAGAGAAATTCCTTTAGGGGGGTGCCCTGTGCAGACCCTGCTGGGGGAAGGTGACCCTTCAGGAGTCCTGCCTTCCCCTCCTCGAGAAAAACTGCTGAGCTTTCGCTGTGGAAACATCCAGGCTCTGTAAAGGTGTGCTTTGCTAGAAGAACCAGCATATTGTGCTGTCAGAATACAGAACTGTTTGGGTTTATCTCCCTCTGCACACCTGGCGTGCCTTCCTCATCCCCCGCTCCTTTTTAGTGTTACACACAGAGGTTACCGCTAGAAAAAGGCACTCCCAATAGAGAGCAAAGCAAAACTCTAATCACAACACACTCTCTCCATCACTGGGCTTATTATTGTTCCCATTTTGCAGGTGCCCAACGCCTGTCCATGGGGGATGCACGAGAACTGAAAAACAACAGCAGAACACTTGACTTCCACACGCACGCTCGGGAGCCAGGTTGCTACTTCTGCAATCACAACAAAAAATCGGGCACCGAGGAGCCACTTGGGGAAAGAAGGAGATTTCAGAGGTGTGTGGGGCCGCTCTGCTCTGGGCTGGGCTCACCGAGGTGAAGGCAGGCTCACGATCTCGCTGTAGCAGCGCTGACAACGAACGTGTCCAACACGTTCATCATCTCGGCTCGGGATGCGGTGAACCACGGGCAGCAGCAGCAGAGCAACTGCCAGAAAGAACTGTAACCGTGATTAAAGAGAGATGAACTCGGTATTTACCTTCAGCATTCCCCAGAGCAGGGAACTGGTCTTATCCAAACAAAAGGGAGGAAAAGAGGTGGTGTTTGGGGGCCCAGAGAGAGCTGACTCTAAGCAGGAGCTTCCAGATTAAAAAGGGCAAAGGAAAATACCAAGTAAATGTGGAGAGATGTTTCCTAAAAACACCTGACTGTAAAATCCCAGTGAAAGCACAAACATCCCAGCTGTCTCATTGATGTCAGCATGGGCCAGATATTTAAAAACATAAAGAACAGAAAAATCACTTAAGGCTCTGACCCACTGCCTGTCTTTTGGAGGTGATTTTCCTTACAGGCTTCTAAGGCATTAAAATATGCCCCAAAATGTATTGCAAAAGCTTCTGCAATTGTGCTACAAGGATGCAACAGGTATTGTCAGCATTTCTCAGGCCTGAAAACAATGACAACTGCACAGCTTTAGCCCTTGAAGATTAGCTGATGGGAAGGAAGTCCACCTAGAAAAGGTTTCTGGCCGTTCACACGTGAAAGGATGCAAACCTTGGTGAGTCCATGAAGAGCAGCTGGCTGGGAACTGCTCCTCCCGCTCTGTCCTTTGCACCAAGAGCACACACGTGAACAGGACCCCACTGATGGAGCTCCCCCAGACTGCATGACTTCATAAAGGACACGTTAGAGTTATCTTCTGTCATCTGAGCATTGCATTGTATTTGAAGTTAAGTACGTTAATGTATCTTGAATTAATTTTCTTGGTGTTAAAGTGCAAACTGGGCTAATAAAAGTGACACATTGACTTTTTCCAGAGAATGATGTTCAGCTTACGCAGAATGGCAGCATAAATGAAAATTAGCCTCAAGACAATGTTAATTACATTTTATCCATTAGTAGGAGGGTAATTGAACCACTCATTTTCACTGCAAAGAAAACCCTTCTAGCTTCATAAAGGGAAACTATGGGTTTAATGTGCAAATTAAAGTCTAACAATGGAAAAATTTGCAATAGAAAGAAAACCAAAATGCAGGTAATGTATATCTATACTATATTCCAATGACCATCTTTGACATAATACGTGTTCTTGCCATCTTGCTGAGCTGAGACAGACTTCAAAATGCACGACAGAACCCAGCTATCTGAAGAAGCAGCCAGGAATTACTGACATGGACATGAAATATCCTGAACGGCTTGATTTAACCAAGGAAACACTGTACATGTTGCTGACAGTGCTATTAGAGCTAATACTACTAATACTCATAAAGATCGGTTGCAGAAAATGGTCCTTGCCTATTTTAAAATCTTCCCACTCACTTCTATTAGATCTGTACAGGGCTGAAAAAATGGCATTTGCTTCTTCTCAGACAGAAAATGCCCCCAGACGACTGAAGGCACCACTGGAAGTCAGCAGGAACACTTTTTCTTTCAGGACCCGTATCAACAAGTGTCTGATGTCTGTTAGCAGCTGCACCAATGATTGGAGTTTTGAGACACACAGGATGCATTAACAGAAGTGTGTTTTGTTCTCTGCACTGGTGGAAATATCTTGCTGTTCACCAATATTCCATGGTATGCTATTGCCTTTGGACCTTCCATGGCTAAACAGCAGATCCCCAGTTCTGAATATCAGGCTGTTCCATAAAATTCTTATTCCTCATGCCTACAGGCTCTAACTTCTTTTCTGCAGTGCATATTATCCACCCTGGACCTCACTCCATTGAGGTACCAGAGAAACATTTCTGTCTTGGATTTTCTTAAAGTGCTTTGAAGCCGCTGCAAGTTTGGGAAGATGAAATAAGATTGGAGCAACCTGTCTCAAGGAGAAGGGGCAGATGAAGTCGCCAAAAGCTCATGCTAACAGGTGAAGTTCCTGTGTTTATCAGGGCTGTAATCACAGGCACGCTGCCTATCAGGGTATCAAAGAACACACGGTATGAGAATCAGAATTTTAGTGTCAGGCAAATACTGCACACAAACCGACATTCTCTTACCCACAGCAGCAGTTGGACATCCTCAGTCAAGATCGGGCCAGAATCTGGGAGATGCCGAGTGAAAATACGTGATAAACCAGAACTCTCGTTCAAGAAGCTCATAATCAGCTTGTCCTCTCCCTCCCCTGGCACTAAAGTCAATAAATTAGGGAAGTGCACCCAGACCTGGGCTGCTGAAAGCTGCTTGTGCACAAATACCACAAAGAAATCCCACAAGTACCATACCATCATTTCCATCAGCCAAATAAAGCGTAGGTGGAACAAGATTTAGTTGCAGATAATATTATGGATTATCTGCCCACTGGGCTCAATAGAATCCAGATCAGACCCTTGAACTTACTGACCCCAGGAGCAGCATCTGGGCAGAGTCACAGTGAATTCAGAATTCCTGCTTCACAAAAGCCAAAAATACATTCCCATATTCAAAAATAATAATTTTTGAATCAACCTTTATCATAATATTACCACGAGCATTGAAAAGGATTATCTTATTACAAAAATGAAATGACTTAAATTTACCCTCATTATTGTTTCCAAGGGAAAAAAGAGGCTTTTTTTTTTCATTGTGGATGAAGCTGCGATTTGCATTTAAATGAAGACATCTGAAGAAGAGGAGCTAGAAAGTTAGGGTTTTTTTTTTTCTTTTGAGAATGAGATTTCATTTCAGTATTCTATAATGCAAACCTAACTCCACTTTCTGCTTCATTAAATAGTCTGTCACAAGCTGCTTTCCAAAAAATTGTCATGGAGAGTGAGATACTCTGATTATTCCCAGTTGAGGCTTTGTAATGATGGCAACAATGCAGTGTTGGTATCCCCTGAACACCTGACTTCAGCAAATAAATGAGGCATTTCCGTACTTGCTGTAGAGCATGGATTTTTTTTGATTGACTTATCATAACTGACACACTTAAACAATCTTCTTTCTTAATGCTCTGATGGAAACTGGCTTCTGCCAATGGAACTCAGGCAGCTTACAAGCTATTCCAACACGAACTCTGAGCAGCAGATGGACACGTAAATATGCATCCCATGCTAAAGATATTAATTAGGGAAAACAGGCAGAACACCCAGCGCTGCCCCACGGACATTGCAGGGAAGTTTCCCTTTTCTTAAACGGGAAGGAAGGTGCCACGGAACACGATTTCCCTCCTGCAGGAAATCCCACACCGAGTGACCTTTGGATTCTGAGTTGCCTTCCAGTGGGGGGAAAAGCAGAGCCAGGTCTTCCACCTTCCCCAGGCCACCGGCAAAGCCCGAGCTGCCCACCACCAGGCTCTGGGAAAGGCAAGGACCTGCCTGGAATCTCCAGACAATGCCACCGGGAATTCCCATCGCTGCCGAAGCTGAGAGCAGGGGTCAGCTGTAGCAAGGAAAGACAAGGAGAGGAGCAGTACAAGTTGAGGTTAAAAGAAAAGTTTACCAGTGAGAAGAAAAGAAGAAAGCAAAGCAAAGGCTGTTTTTATGAGCCAGCCTGGATGGGCAAAGATGGAAGTTCAACAGAAGTAATAAAATATTGGCCAAAACTGGGACGGAAAACATCCCCTTTCTTCCTCTCCTCACATTCAAGTGAGAGCCAGGACTGACAACAAAACGTTCCTTGCATCGAAGGTCCTCTAATTCTCTGAGCTCAAACGCTGCACCTCAGACTGGTGCTTAGAGATGATCATCTCTGCCAAGTGAGGCCGCTTCACCTCACCCACACAGACCAACACGAACCCAGGCAACTCCTTCCCAAGGGACCCTGTCCTGGGGAGGCCTCTGCTCCCCCCAGGGTGCCCCCGACCCAGGACAGGGCCAGCTCAATCCCCTGGCCACCGTACAGAGCAAGGGAGGGTCTGAGGCAGGCACAGGGACTGGCGTGGGAGGGCAGCAGTTGATGGAAATGGTCACCAAACCGAACAAGTCTGACCAGACACAACGGTGTGGGAGTCCGTGGCTTACAAAAAAAATTAATCAATCTCTTTTAGTCTACCCAGGCTCCAGCTGATTGGTTTTACTCAAATACCAGGCTATTGCTCATTAGCTGATTGGTATTTAATTTACAGATCCTCTGCTCAACAAAGATAAAACACTGATGCCCAAATTAACGTATGGAATTCCTACTTATTGTTAAAGACTTCAGGCAGATTATCTGTGCTCCATGTCTGCATCCTGAAGAAGTTCCCTTCAGTTGTAACTACACACGGCATGTTTTCTAAAGCTATTATATCAGCTACCTGACAAAGACAGCGAATAAAGTAAAAAGTTTTATTTTATTATGGTACACACTAATTTAATTGATTTTGAGGAAAAATAATTTTAAACTAAGCAGTAAATGGTCTCAAGGAAGCTCCTTTTAATGCAGCAACGCAGGAATGCTTTGATTAGTTAAACCAAGAGAAAATAAAAACCTGCAGGAAGCTGCAGAAAAGAAAGGGGAATCTGAGGATGAAATTCTTCTATTCAATGTATTCATGCACAGCCTATCAACGACAATGGAAATTCAGCGTGCATATTCAAGGACAGAATTTGGTCCAAAGGGATACATTTTCAAAGGATGCTGTTTTTTTCCTTGCACCCAGCATTTGCATAGGCTCATTAGTATTTGTACCAGGGGTACCTGTGCCCTCAGCCAGGCATTGCAGAGGGTGATTTCCTATTCCGCCTGCATCATCGCAGGGTTCGGTGGTGCACTGGAGAACACCGAGACAGAACAGGGTATTTATTGATAGACTCTGGAAATGGATTTCACATGCTCTGACTGCTCCAATCTATTTTCCAGCCGTGCTCAAGGGAATCACTCCCCGCGTTCCTTTTGACTTTATAAAATAAAGATGCACAGAGGTCAATATTTGAACAATGAGGATGTTTTCAGGTCGCAGTTCGTGCCCTCTGCAGCCTTCCGTGTGTGCTGAGCAGCACGGAGCGCCTGGGCTGAGCCCCACGTCGCTCTGCCCATCAAATTCCGTGCAGCCACACGGGAACCCGTCAATGCCAGCCCGCAGGAATTGTCAGAGCAACCCCACCCACAAAACACTGATCCCAGATCATCCGCTGCCAGCGCTGACGGCAGGTGCCTGACAACAGCCAAGGCTGGTATAAAATCACACACACGGGAGGATTTGCTTTGTAACTGAAACACACGTGACAATCCAAGAGTCTGCAGATCAATAACAATATCCACAGGTTGAGATATTTAGCAGGCAAGAGCAGCAAAAGCCGATCTCCAGTGAGGCTGCATCGAACCCTGCTCTGGTGAATGGTGAATCCGCACTCAACGAACGGCACCAGCACCAGTCCTGCCTCTGGTGAGCAACACAGACACAACTGCCAAGGAATAATTCACTTATGGACTGATGGATGAGTTTCTGTTCATCCCCTTTGCTCTAGCACTCTAAATGTACCTGGATTAAACTAAGAGCTGACAAATGCCTTTCCTTCCTTGGCCCTCCCTTTCCCCTCCTCCTGCTCCCTTTCCCCTTCAGATGTGCATCTGGAGCAAATCCTTCACAAGCCAAAGTTGCATTAAAGGTTTTGTGCTTTGCAGGCAGAGTCAGAAAAATATTAAATACTACTGGTTTTGTCCTAGAAATGGTAATTAAAACACAACAAATACACAGACACTTTTGAAGCTCAATTCGTGTTTTCCTACGGAAGGCCTTCAGCAAAAACAATATAAATGACACTTTCACATGAAGAAAAATAACCAACTTCAATCCTTTTAAATAATTTTGAAGATCAGCTGATGATCTTTTCACACACTTCTACACTGATATCCAGGGCAGAAGTAGGGCATCAATCTCCTCACATAAACACTTCTGAAATGGGTTTGGCTGGCATCAGCCTGTTTGAACCAAGGTCCAGATGTTCTCCCAAAAATCACAGAAAGCTTCTCCCTACACCCAACATGCTCCACTGCATCGTTGGGAAGTAAACTTAACATTGGATTCTAAGAACCTCCAAGCACTTGTGCAATTGTTCTTCAATGTTTCTTAGCATTAAGACTTTACAAAACAGGAAATACGTTAAATGCTTTTTTCGAGCTATTTGTCCATGAAGCACCTCTTGATTGAATCCACTTAAGATAAACTAAAAAAGGAGGAGAGGAGATAAAGAGTCCAGCAGCAGATATTTCTAAATGTCACTCTGCTCACAGAACATTCTTCAGCTGGCATTCCCACCCTTCCTTTGCCTTGCCACCATCCTAGGTCCTTTCTGTGCATGAATTATCATTACTGAAGGAGTTTTGCAAATATACATTTTCTAGCAGAAGTAGTGACTTTTGAAAGGGCATCCTTTCCTCAGTCAGGGATGCTGCAAAACAGATAAAAGTTCCCAGGAAGATGTTCACAGGTGTAGGGCAAACACTGAAGTGTGATGAAATTCCATCCATGGGAAGGCTGGAAAAGCTTCCCAGCAGAGGGCAGTGGGAAGACAGGTATGAAGTTAAGACAATTAGTGCCTTCAGTTTATCAGAGCATCCCAATTCTTCCCCCATTTTCAGCCTGTGTGAAATTTCTTCTGGAGGAATTCCAACTGTTTGACAAATGCTATTCAAGTAAAACCTGCTTCGGAAGAGAGGCACAGTGTCCTGACACAAGGGAAGGAGGGGATGTACAGAAGGGTCAGCTGGGTTTAGAAATCCCTTTCTTGTGCCAGCATTGCTCAGGCACTTGCAGAAAGCCAGTGGCAGAAGAGAAATTCAAGTCCCTTCTCCTGACTCTGTCCCTAACATTTCCAAGATGTGTTTCCATATCGGTGCTTTTCTCTGCCATGTTCTAAGTGATCCAGTTGGTCTCATCCAGAACCCGTGACAACCAAAAGTGTCAGGTGGTTTCTCAGAGACAGCAGAGCGCATTCTTGGCACCACTAAATCCCCACTTGTAATGTGGGTTTTAAATGTCACAGCATTGTTGTGACTACATAAAATTACCCTGGATATTTTAAGATAAATTTGTTTTTACATTCTCTGAGACTGCCCAGCACTGGGATTAGGACGCACAGAGCGGCACGGCGTCTTCAGACTCTGCTCAGCAGCGTGAGCCGTCACCAGAGGAGCCCAGCACAGCTCTACCAGCAGGGCTGTGTCTGAGCTTGAGCAGCCAAACTGCTTTTAGTGACAAAGCTGCCTCCTCACCTGGGGAGCACAAACAGCCCAGACACCTCAGAAGATTTTGCTGCGAGCTTGGCTCCTTGGGCTTTTTTTTCCCAGAAGATTCATGTTTATGAACTGCTTACAGGCAGCAGCAGCAACAATTCCTGCCATCGAGATCTGCTCAACAAAGCCCTTTCAGGAGGGAGAACCAACACATTATTAAAAAGTCACTGAAGTTTAAAGTGCCCCCACACTGGCCACTGCAGAAAGCAACGAGCAGCTCTAGAAATCCGGGAAGGATATAAATAGAGAACGAACACATGAGCAGGAGAGCTGCTCTGCCCTGGAGATGGCCACGTGGCTGATCTCGTTCTGCAGGGCGCTGGCTCCCAGCCAGCCCAGCAAGGATGAGGCAGGCCTGGGCCAGCCAGCTGTGGCAGAGGTGGCACTGCCCAGCTGTTTCGGGGCTCACACAGGACACGGGGTGCGGCAAACACCCGGGGGTGCTGGCAGGGCAAAGGCAGAGCCAGCCTGGCCATCAGCAGTGCCCAGAGGGAATTCACTCCAGTGATGGAATCAGCTCAGCTCTCAAGGTCTCCAAAGAGTGCTGGCTTCTGTTCCCTTCACACTCTGCTTGTGACAGGGCAGGGGAAGGTGAGAGAGCTCCAGAGAGGAACCTCAGTGCCCCTGAGAAATGGCAAATGCAAGAAAAGCTATTTCAGTTCTTCCTTCACTCGAGAATTTTCCGAGCCTCTCCACACACTGTGCTCTTCACTGATATCCCTGGGCAATGTTATCAGAGAAACAGAAAACAAATCCTCTTGCCTCCATTTTTGAAGGCTCCTGAACTATGAGAAGCCATTAGAGACACGGACAAGGCAGTGACATCTGCCTCCTCAATCCCCATGAGATCCCCAATGATTCCTCCTGGACTGTTCATCTGGATTATTGGCATATATGGAAGTGAAAGGAAAATACCTAGTGCAGGAATTTCCCAATCTTTTCCAGTAATTAGCCCAGAGAAAGCTAAGAATTGCTTCAGAAAGCCAGTCCTTTTTACAATAAGAAATTAATAAATCACTTGACAGACCGCAGAACAAAAACCACATCCATGAACTATAAAATTTGACACTGGCATTTAGCGCATCTGCTCAACCAAGTCCCCAAAGCAGAAGAGCTTTGGTTTCTTGGATGCCAGCTGCAACAGGGATCTGTTCTTTTCTGGTCCTGTTTATGACAAAATTAGATGTATACTTTTACATATTTTTACATATGTTCAGCTTTTTTCCTCTCTGTTTTAAATGTTGAAATGCTTTGTTTTCCCCCTCATGTCTAAGCTTTTTACTTTTTTTAGTGGTTCCTGTTATCACTTTATGAGCAAAGAGCTATATAAATATATTAGATTGTACCCAGATCTGACAAGGAACCTTAACTCCATTTTCTGACATCTTTTTAAGATCAAAGAGAAAATACATGCATGAAAACAACACACCTTGATTCCACTGAAAAAGGGAGAAATATTTTTAAATTCAAAGCTAGCTCGCCTCACAAATATTACAACGAGAATTCAGAATTTTTAGTATGAATTACAATAAGAAGTCTCACCACTATAGTATACTGCTTTTCTTTATGGAACTGCACTACTTTTCTATATATGTTAATGATCATTGGCTTTTACTGCCAGCTGGAACATTTGAAAGTCCGGCAACTTATTTTCAAATTGTCAGGACTGACTTTCAAGCAAGGCATAGAATGGTTTAAATACTGACTTTCCCTCTGTTTGGAGCTGATGGGTTGAGGAAACAGAAGTTTAGCATTGCAGAAAAAAGTCACTTTGAACTGTGACTACTGTATCTCCAGGGTAGTAATTTGGCAGAATCCCACTCCAGGGTGGTGATTCTGTTATTTTATGACAGAACTACCAGTAAGTGGTATGAAACAGAACCAGACTTTTTTATTTCTAATTTACATTTCTTATATGCCTATAATTTAGTCTCTTTAAATGTCAAGCTTTTTTTAATGAACACTCTTCACATTTTGATGTTGTTGGGTTTTTGTATTCTCCTCACAATCCAAAATGACATCAGCGATTATAAAACAACATTAGGTATTCCAAAACCTCAGCTGTACAGATTTCCTGGTTTACTTTTTTTCCTCATCCCTTCTTTGAAGGTCATAATAAGAATGAAACAAATGTCCTGTTACAAAATTTCTTTGCGTTCAGTAAACATCAAATTCTGAGATCTTTATTGGGGGTGATTTGGGTCCATGTTATCTGCCTCTGGGCAAGCCTCCGCTGCCCTTCTGCCAAGGTGAACCGGACCCTGCTCCTGAGGCGCTCACAAGGCTCAGCAGCACCTGCACACACGGCCCTGCACAGCCCAGACTCCTCCTGGGCACAGCAGAAGGTGCTGGATTCCAGAAGAGCCTCGGGAGGGCTGATGGACAACTCGAGCATCGTCCCTGGGAGCCCCTGCGCTGCTGCTCCCTGCCTGGCAAACAGTGCCCTCCCCTCGGAGCCCTGCTGCGCCCTTTGCTGCCCCGCTCGTGGAGCCAGGGCAGGGGAAGCAGAAACAGGAGGCACAAGATCCGAGATCTCCGTGTGCTTTCAGGGTCTGGAAGATCCCGCACGTAAATCCCGGCTGGCCAACCCATGGAACTCATCCTAAGGCACCACCAAAGCACTGAGGCCACCCCTGCCCCGCTGTGCCCCCGGCCCTGCTCCCACACTGCCCAGAGCAGAGGCTTTCCCACTTCCCAGCCCATTTCCCGCACTGTCCATGCCCTGCCCGTGCACCTGAAGCTCCCTGCAGATCTTTCAGGCTCCTGCCAGTGTTTGCCCCCAGAGCAGTCACAGCCAGAGCCGTTCTGCCACGTTTTACGCCCTTCTTTGACAGCACCCCTGCTCCTTTGGCACGGGCGGGGGATGCAGTGAGCCGGGGAAGGAGCTGGGTTCAGGAAGCCCAGCAGGACAGGAATGATTATTGCTGTTCCCAGCCCAGATCCATCACAGCTCCGTGGCATTTGCACCAGCCCGGCTGGGCTGACTGAGCACCGCGCTGGAAAACATCTCCTGGCACTCATCCGGATCCCAGACCCGTTTGGCCGCTCGCCCTCTGTGCCCAGCAGCTCTGGAGCCCCATGGACCATCGGTCCCTCAGGGGCGAGCGAGCCAAAGCTGCACACAGCAGCTGACGGCGCCGGGTCCCGCTCACCGCCCTGCCCGCTGCCCCTCGCCCTCTCACTGCCCTCCTGCCCCCGACAGCTCACGGAGGAAAAGGAATTCCTAATGCCACTGGCTGGAAGTAGGATGGAAAAGTCAGAGAATAATTCTCTTAATTGACTACTCTTCTTACTACTTGTAATCTAGAGGAAATCTAATTAATTCTACACGAAGAACGACTATTCTGTGGTGAAGTGTAATTCCTGATCTCTGGGGCTTCAGCTTACCAGTTGTCAAATTATCCAATTACACACTTGTTAAAATCCATTTTGGGGAGAATTTCATGGCTCGTAAATAAATAATTTCAAAATCTTAAATCCCCAGAAGAAAAAAAAAAAGGAAGGAAAAAAAGAAAGAAAAAAAGGAAGCCCCGAGCCCCCAAATGGTACCTCAAAATCATGAAATACATCTAAAAATTATGTCAGGAAGCTGGAAAGAGTGATCCCAGCCCACTCTGCTCCAGCAGCACCACAGTGGTGATGATCTATTCCAGCAGGGAGAAACACTCTGCTGCTTTTCCAGCACTGCTTTATTCAAATCACTAATCTGAAGGGAACCAATTAAGGCAGCATCCCCTTCATTATGCCAAAAGGGAAAAATCTCTTCATAAGCACATCAGTGAAGAGGTGGGAAGCCAAGGGAGAGCAGAGCCCCAGCCAAGGACAAGGATGCTGTGGCACGAGGCCACCAGGCTGAGCTGGCCCAGGCTGGGCAGACGATGCCCACGGAGCACCAGAGGAGCCGGGGCTGCCCAGCCTCCCCAGGAGCTGCAAACTGGGCTCTCCCGGCTCTCTGCCTGCTCTGGGCACACGGAGATGGAGCCGGGCTGTTCCTGGCTCCCACGGCAACAGCATGAGACCAGAGTCAGACCGGGAAATTCCATGTAGACACACAGAAAGAACACTGCCGTGGAGACGATCCAGCACGGCGAGTTTCCCAGACAGACCGCGGCTCTCTCCATCTCTGGAGATGCACACACCGCCCTGGACAGCCCCAGAGCCTCCTGGGCAGGGCACTGGAGCTGCTGGAGCTCCCCAACCTCAGCTGCTCTGCGGCTCTCACAGCTCCCAGGACATCTCAGCAGGAGGGGTGGGCACGGTGACACCTCAGGGAGTGTCTATGGGAAGGAATGGTCTTAAATCAAGGGAAATTTTGGATCCTGATGTGCCAAATGCGAGCCAAGAAGAAAACCTTCTGTGAGCTCCAGGATTTCAGTGCAAACAGTGCAGCAGGCAGTATTACAGAGTGTTCTGCAGTGTCTGCTGCTGCACTGTGTGGCAGGGCTGTGGTAGGAAATCCTGTGAGTGAAACCAGACATGAAACAAAAGAGGAACAGAAGGCAGTAATCTGCTTTTGATAAACCCAATCTGCCTGTATTTCAATAAAAGTAAGTAAACGCCAACTCGGGTTTGGCTTTTCTTCAACAACAACAACAAAAAAAACCCCTTTTGAATTTGCTTTAATATTGAGTCTGATTAACATAAAGACATAAAGGAGTTGGAAAAACAATCCAAATTAGGTGGCACAATATTTTCAGTGAATACTGGTCATTCTGGGCACTAAGTGTGAGACTTCTGAAGACATCCTGACTTGAAAATCATTCAGAGAACTTGTCTACTGAAAATGAGGTCCCTTTCAGCTGGCTGAAATTAGTTCCAAAAAAATTATCAAATTATAAAATAATCATGAGACCATCATTCCAAAAACTCGATTCACCACCAAATTATTTCTGTTTTAAACTCAGTATATTTGCAATACCAATGGTTTTATAGCACTGCGAAAACAGGCCAGGACTTCTAAATCCTGTGTCCACTGACATAAAGGAGGGAAAAGTTCTGCTGAAACCTGCTCTAAATTCAGATCTGCTGTGTTTTCCTTGTCCTTCTACATTTTGTATCTTCAGAGCAACACAGAGACCGCCAGGGTGAAGGACTGGCCTTGTTTCAAACCCAGTTCAACTGCACGTGTCTAATCAAAAAAACCACCTGTAACTCACACTTAAGAAAGAACAGCAGCTCCTATGCAAAGCCATTTTTCCTAGGCTTTAATTCGTAAGAAAAATATCCTTGTGTTTGTTGCTGCTTCTCTGGGGAACCCGATTTTCAATGTTCCACATCAAACCGCGCTGCTGTCAGCGGCTCTGCCCGCAGCCAGTCCCAGCCCTCATTACTCACTGCCCCGCTCACGCAGCGCGGGGCGGCCGCTGCTTTCTGCTCTTACAGGTGATTACAGCATTAGTCAGCCCCAACTGCAGCTCCGGAGACAAAGCCAACATTTCTAACCTCTTGTCTTCAGCAACAACATCATCAAGAGCTTTTTCCATCAGCCTGTGGTAACTGCTGGCAGGAAAAGAATTGGATTAAACAATAGGACCTGCCGGATGGCTTTCGCTGCTTGGGAGTTTAAGTAGCCAAACGTCTGCGTGATGTGGCAATGAGCACAGTTATTCTCCCACTGCATGCTCCACACGTCAACAAAATGTCTAATTGTGCAGGCAAAGAGCTACTGCTTGTTCTTTCAAATGTTAAGGACCCCAGGGTCGTCATTAATTCTGGCAGGAAAAACCCAAAGAATGTGGCATTTGTTGGGTTCTGGAGATCAGGCGTGCTCGATTGCCGAGCGCCTGCGCTGCTCCCTCAGCCCGCTCTCGGCACACAAACCGCAGTGGCAGCGCTGGTGGCTCTCGCTGTCACCGTGTCACCGCAGAGCCGGCCACAGCCAGGCCAGCCCTTGGCGAGCAGTGACAAGAGCGCGAAGTCGGAGACCAAACCAAGCCATATTTCCAGACAATCCCACTTGGCAATGAGCCCTGAAGATCAGCCCCACTGAGCTGAGGATGTTCCCTTCCCGAACACAGACTCGTGGGGACGCAGAACCGTCACAGCCCAGGGCACCGCCCCGTGCCTGGTCCATCCTTTGGCACAGACAGGCGCCAGTGCCACAAGCTCTGCAAAAGCCCAAATAATTAATGTCTACACGTGGGAAAACGTCTCGTAGCTCCAGACCCCCGTGACTCAGCTCGTTTGTGAAGCACCACAGATTGTTAGGCGTTAACTCAAGGAAACATCTTCTGTCAGCTGCACCGGCTGCCCACAGCTACCAGGATGGAAGCAGAGCCTGGTCTGACTCCCACGCTGCACACAGAGGGATTAACAAGCTGTGGAATACGAGGTCCTTCCAGGGGAAGGCGCCTGCACACAGAACCGCTCCATAAGGAGGTTTTTGGATCCAGGCAAAGCTGGGAGCCCACAGCCAGTGAGACAATCTGCTCCTCTGGACTGATCCAGCAATATTCCAGAATCAGACCGATGCCACGGCCCAGAAATAACTCAGGGACAGTCAATTTTATTTTTCATTGCTGTCAGTAATGACCCTGGAACAGACTACTACTAAAATATGTTAACGATATCAGTTGGGAAGGCATTGTCAATACAGAAGTTTGAACTATGAAATAGAAGCAACAGATAAACCCAAGGATTCAGAAAAAAGAAATGGAATGAAATGCAGTCACACACAATGAGAAGTTTAATCATGGGGACTGACAGTAAGAATTTCAGCCATCAGGTAAGAGGCCTTCAGTCCGCAACAACAGAGCAACAGAAAGATGTGGATACAAAATTGAGCCACAGGATAAATATATGCATTGTACAGAACAAGCTGTGACCACTTAAACAAAATCCCCAGGAAACAGAACCAAACCCCAGCATGCATCTTTTGAGATGGAGAACAAAACATTTCCAGGGCATAAACACTTGCACAACAATGGCAAGAGACATTATCTGGTATTCTGACTTCATCTCAGAGGTCTGTTTTCAGGAAAGGGAATGAAAATCAGAACTGGTGGGTGCTCAGACATATTACTGGGAGAATGGCAAGTCTGTTCTATGGTATGTAATTGTAAGTCCTTGACCTGTCTAATTTCAGGAAGTAATAGGATATATTTCTGAAAAGAAAACGGGTCCTGGCAATACCACCATGATCCAAAGGTCTCCCTTTCTTAGGAGTGGATTTCATTTGTGATTCACTAATCATTTTGATTTTAAAAGGCCTCTTTTCAGAACTGGGTAACATTTTAATTAAATATTTGAAAACTTGCCGAATACTGTAATTGCAATTTAAAAGCTATGAATTAGGAAGGTAAAAGCTTTTATCTACTCTCTAGATACCTTTTTCATAAAGCTGTCAGTGGAAACCTTTAGAAATATTCCCTCCTGGAACCTGAGCAGGACCCAGCACTGGGGCTGATGTGATCCTGCCCTTCTCAGCTGCGGCAGAGCTCGGGCCAGCCCCAGCCAAAAGCAGATTCCCCCTGCAATCCATTTGTTCATCCTCATCACTCACACGGGGCACATCCACCTTTCAGCTCTCCCACAGCACAGCACTGCTTTCACCCACAAGCAGCTCCTTGTCAGGGCAGGTGGTGGAGAGGGGACAGCAATTCCTGTTCCTGTTCCACCACCCCACGGAGAGTTCTGGTGTCTCAGCCCGAGCTCCGCGTGCTGTCCGTACCAGAACACAGCCAGCTCTGCTGAACAACGGCGTGTGTCACACACGTGTATTTATACGGGCTTCAATACCCTAAGGATTTTTAAAATCCATCACTGACTGCCACTGCCATGACAGCGGAACCCTGTAATTATCTGAAATTATTTTAATACAAAAAAAGTTTTCTTTATAATAGATAGCTTCTTTACGGCCACAATTGATTTTATTTATTTACCTGGTCTACTTATACAGCTTCTTATGCTGATGGTAAGCAGAGCAGCTTATTTCCTGTCAACATATTCGTTAAAGTTTTAAAAAGAACGTCAGGAGCAAGTAGAAACAATGAATTATCTAAGAGGAATAATGTTAAATTGGTGTTGAGCTTTTGGATACAATTTATTTAATATGACTGCCATGAATAGGACTCCTCACAAGGCAGAATGTGTCTAATGGGTCTGGAGACAAGAGAGCATTCACTGGCAAGAGGAGAATGGGCTCAGAGTGAGCCTTGCTTTGATCATTGCTAGGACACACCAAAACAGAGCTTTTACCAAAGATAATCTTAAATAGAAGTTTGTTACATGTCATGCATTATATAATAGATTTCTATTCAACAAATAAAGACCTTTACTCTTTACAGCTGCCTTATGAACCTAACCTTAGAAAACAACTTTTCCCCTTGTGTTTCACACGGTCTCAGCTGGGGTGACATTGCTTTTTGTGTGATTGGGTGTAAAAGGTTATTTTGCTCCATTTGCATTTTACATATTACATATATACATATATATACGTACACATTACAAAAATAACCATTTACACCCAATGACACCAATGTAGTTGGGTGTAAAAGGTTATTTTGTTTCATTTACATTTTACATATCACATATATATATATACATATACATATTACAAAAATAACCATTTACACCCAATGACACTGATGTAGTTGTGTGTAAAAGGTTCTTTTGCTCCAACACCATCCCTCCCTGGAGGTCAGTGACCTCCCTGAGATGAAGGCTGAGGGGATTCCTCTTCCTCACAGCCCAGCCCAGTTTGTTTAAAGCACCTTCCTGGGCAGCTCAGAGCTCGCACACCGCGCAGCCCCGCAGCGCTCCCGGGCACGGACAGCCCGGCACAGGGACCGCTGTCCCTGCTCTGGGGACACTCGGGGCAGAGGGGACAATCCTGGACCCTGTGTGCTGCACAGCCGTGGGCTGCACGCTGGGCGCTGACCCCGCCTCAGCCCCTCACAAATCACGAGTCTCTTCCCAGAGGTTTTCTCCACGTTTGATTTAAATCCCTCTCTGCCCCCACCCTCCCTTGACCGCCTCGGAGGCCGAGTTGCAGGGCTTGAGGGTGATAAATAAGGGGCCCAGGGCAGAGACAATGGAAGCTCAGCAGGCTGTAATTCACCGCTCACCACCCACCTCTGCCTGCTGAAATACGGCGGGGAGGGATGGAAGGTTGTCTTTGGAGCTCTCGCCTCTGCCAAGCACGCTGCAACCTCACCGCTGTGCCATCAATCAAGTGTCAAATCCCAGCTAGTACATATAATATAGGGTGTATAGCACTCGGTATTAACTTGCTGATTTGGAAATACAGAAGATGTGTGTGGACAACAACTTAGCAAAAACTAAAGGTCGTGAACCTTCAACCTTTTCCAGGATTTCTGAAGAGACACTGAGCATCCTGCATATAAATTTTCCTGTATCATAGGAGAAAGTAAAGTTAACATACTTCTCCAATAATTAATTTATCAACCCTGGGACCAACATCTCATCCTGTGTTGCCATTCCTGCGGGGACATCAAAAGCTGGAATGCTAGTACGCCATAGGAATTTTTAAAAAGCACTGGAGAAACACGGCGTGAGAACAGCAATGTCCAGTGACTGCAGCAGCAGGTGGGCATTGCCACTGGATCCTGCTGCCAGTGGATACTTTTAAGTATTTTCATTGCAGCATTTTGATCCAAGAAATCAGGAGCATCTCAATTCATCGATCTTCTGCTTTACAATTTACAAATCACTGACAGCAAGCGGAAAAGACTAAGGGATGCAAAGGAGTGAGTCTTTAAAAAAAAACACAAAAAACAAAAAACCAAAGCTCTGCCTAATGTGAAAGCAATAAGCAATAAAATGGTTCTTTTGAAAGATTACCCTGTAACTGAAGTATTCCAGATTTCTCTTTGGTGCTTCTCTACATGAAATTACATTTCTGCTAAGAAGATCAGTAAAAAAATAACCCAAATTACTCCCATCTCCAAAAGCAGAGAAATAACATAACGCATTATTTTCCTTGTGGATCTTTCTAAATGGAAGAGGAGAATTTTTTTATTTTTTTTTAATTTTAAATTTGCAATTCACAAGCTGGCTCTGCAAAGACCACAGGGAAAACCGAAGTATCAAACTAATCAAAGTTAGATGCCTTGAAAGGTCTGCACCTGAATCATCATTTGCTGAGCACAAAGTGAGGCATGACAAAGATCTGGAGGTTTGTAATACCCTGGAGTTTCTTCCCTGACACTCCAGTTAATGCAAAGAAGGCTAAAACTATTCCCAGAGTGTCAGTAATCCAGGGACTGCTGCCATTTATCTTTGCTTTCTCTCTTCCCCATTATCCCAACACCTCTTGCCTTGCAAAATGCCATCTCCTGATGACTTTATAGACTGCATGCGACCTTTGAGCGTGCAGTTCCGTGCTTCTGCAAAATGGGCTTTTCTTCATCTTTAATGGAAATTAAGAGAGTGAGCTGATTTGTGGCAACTGCCAGGACAATCTATTTTTGTTCTGATGAGCTATATTTTGCCACTGTATCACTTGATAATAAAGCAATCACGGATCGTGGGCACCCAGGAGGAGAACCGTGGCTTTCTGCCACCACTGGAACCACTGGGAAAGAACCTTTTTCTCTTTTCAATTATGTACGAAGAGAACAAAACCCCCGGCAGCTCAGATGATGTAAATCAGATCATTCTGCAGCCTGAACCCTCAGAGCCCAGAGCCGGTGGGGCCGCACACCAGGGCACAACGGGCCCTTGTGGGTCCCCAAAAATCAGAATGTTCTGTCACCCTGCGACAGCCCCTTCCCAGCAGAGCCCAGCAGAGCCCAGCAGAGCCCAGCAGTGTAGTTGCACTGTTTTAGAATTTTCCTTTCTCTCTCATGGAGAATACAGATAAACTGTACTTTCTTCATCTCTGTGTTTTGTGTTAGAGGTGTACAAGCCATAACCAATAGGTCTTTGGGGGTGGATTGTCTTTGGCCAATAGACACTTGTTTATTACTGTGTATAAAAAGAACTTCTTGTGAATAAAACCTTCTTCTTCACCATCTTGAAGCCTGTCTGCCTGACCTCTCTACCTGTTTCCACAAATCCCACCAACAACAGAAAAGCAAACCATGCAGCAGAGCCCAGCAGAGCCCGCAGGAGGGAGTGGCCCGCGGCCACGGCCGTGCCACGGGGTCACAGCTCCCATGGGTGGGACGGCCACAGCTGGGACACACAGCTGGCAGTGACCGCAGGAGCCACCACCGCAGAAAAACACAGTTTGGGGGAAGTGAAGAGCCACAACACCTGAGTAGTCCTGAGGCTGGTAAATAGAAATAACAAGAACAGCCACTTCTGTCCGTCTGGAAGTGCAGGAAACACCTTCACTCTTCAATAACGGCATAATTAACTTGCTATCGCTAGGCAAACATCCAGGTTACATTTTTTTAAATACTTTGAGATTGATTTTTGTTTTTCTTTCAGCACTAAATAACAATGTGTCAATATTTTCTAACAGATTGCCTAAGAACAGAAATGAGGCACAGCCAGACCTCACACAAGATTGCTTCCTCACTAACAACAGTGAAATGTGGAGAGAGGAGGAAATGCACAAAATTTCTGTTTGGACTTCAAAGCTGGGGATCCAACAGGTTTTTTTAGACAAGAACAAGGCTAAAGGATCAGGTATTTTTCAAGCCCTGTGGTTTTCACTGTGACTGTGGGGCAACCCATTTGCATTTATGTAGAACAGAGAGTTGGCTACATCCTGCATTTTGTACTCTCCAGGTAACTAAAAATTACTCAGAATTCATTCCATTCCTTTTATTTCTTTTCTCACTCTAAAACGGTATGGAGTCAGAATTTGAAATCTGGAAAAAAGTGTTATTCGGGAAGTCTAGACCAAACATAAGAGTGCTCTTGATTCAGGTCAGACGTGCCACGATGACCTGAGTGTGCGAGCGCAGCTCCTGCTGCATCCAGAGGGAGTTCTGAGCAGTGGAAATGCCATGAACTCAGCTTCTGCCCCCGAAAAATCAGTGTATTGGTGACAGGGCAGGACTCGGCCTCCCATGGGAAGCTGTGCATTCCCCTCAGAAGTCAGGATCTGTTTCTCAAGGAAACTTTTTTTTTCTGTTTCTCAAGAAACTTTCAGTCCCTCCCTCCCCACTCAGCTGATCACTTGCATCTGCCAGACACTAAATAAAAAAGTGTAGTTCTTACTAAAGCAATACTAAAAATCTGCAGAATGCCAAAGAATTCCTTACCATAGCCAAAGGGAGAACTCCTACCAGGTCCTTCTGGCTCACGTAGATCTTGGAGATTCCCAGGTCAGATGCTGTGTCTCCAGGATATTCCACCTGCCATGTGATGAGCTGGGTCTCAGGTGGGTCAGGCAGGTCTTCAATTTCAAAATCAATCTGCATGATTTCAGAGGAAGGACCATCCGCACTGCAGGAAAGAAAGCAAAAGAAATGTTCATTCACATGACTGATAAGCCAGGAATATAATTGCTTTCATATTAATAAAACCTTGGATTAAGGCTGCTTCAAAGAGAGGATTTGGTGGGATGATGGATTTAATATTGAATTAATCATTTGCACTTGTCTTAAGTTTTCAGGGTATTTCCCACAGATTCAAGTGGCTCAGTAACACTTTGTGACACGGATCACTGTGCACTGCTCCTTCATGGGTGGAGAAACAACCAGATCAAAGGCAAGACACAGGCTACAACCACAGCCCAGAGTGACTCCCAGCCTCTCCCTGTAATGAGCACGTTTTATTTCCTCCCTGGCAAAGCAGCCCATGAACAAATCTAAGGGCAATCTCTCCTTGAAATGGGAAAGCACTGCATCAAAAGTATTTTCTGTTTTTTAAAAAGAGAGGCATGGAAGAAAGGTCAAAGCTCAGGATGGGGTCCATGAACAAGGGCAGCAGGGAGCAGAGGACTGGAAAACTTGGAATTAATTTTTGGCTGTACTGCTACCTTGCTGTGAATGTCTGTGTGAAGCTCCTTTTGTCCTTTACTGAACTAGGAATTACAGATAATCGAGCTTGTTGTGAGGGAGTTACAAAACCGGATTGTTTAACGTCGGTCAGTCCTGCCAGGATCCGTCAGCACAGAACACGAGCGCGGAGCAGAGCCTGGCAGGGAGCGCCGCTGTGCCAGCCTGGGGCTGCTGGGGCACCTTCCCAAAGCCACGCTGCCCTCACGGGCTGCCCCGCCTTGGGCTCCAAGGGTCGTGGCAGAGGACACCAGAAAGCAGAAACGGAAAGAGGGAAGAGTGGGAAGGGAATTGAGGCAATTCCCACAAAGTTTGTCATAAAACCAGCTATGCATGGAAATGAGTGAGGATTCCATTGGGTGTCTTGGCAAGGTGAGCTCCTCAGGCCAGTGGCATTGAGAGAGACACGAAAATACTCAGTTTACTGTAAAGGTGTAGAGGAATGTGGAATTTCTTATTAGCACACAAATCCAGGGGACACTGAGAATGCTTTTACGCCTGAAGCACTGAATGCTGGACCATCGTCGGTGTTTGCAGGGAGGGGAAAGAGCAGAATTTCCTTCTGTGGGATAATCCCCAAGGAGAGAAAGACTGGCACTGAACTAAGGTGTCACAAGCCATTTATATTGGAGAGTGCAACTAGAAAAAAGAGACAACATTCTAGCAACTGATCAGAGAATCCCAAAATGCACCCAAACCCCAGCAGGTTTCCCAGCTGATGGGGAAGAAAAGCTAAATCTAAGGATAGAATTTTATGAAGATCATTTATGACAACAGCCCCAGTTTGGGACTCTTCCCAAAATACTCGGAGACTTCCATTGTGCTGACTAAATCCAGTGCTTCATCCAGTGCTACTTCTTGAAGAGGTTGGTCTGATCATCTTCAGGGTTTGTATTTTACTGGATGCACTGTTTTCTTTCTCTCCTGGATGGAATTTTAAATGAGCCTCTGTGTTTCCAAAATGGAACACATTGTGTTCCATTTCTCATTTCTCCATGTCATGAAAAAAAGAGCACGATTTCCAAACTAGCACTGAATGCAGTCTTATTTCAGTGCTGACCTAGGTAGGATCAGAAGCTGCTTTATGCAGCTGTGCCTATTGAATCTCAGTTACCTTAATTGTATGAGCAGGAACGGGCAGTGCATTGCCTATAAATCCCTGGCAGCGAGCCTGGTTTGTACAGTGTGTTCTATCGCAGTTCCTGTGTTTAAAGAGCTAATTGAATCTTCATACAATGAACCTTGGGGCTGGGATGCTGCTCAGGGTGCCTTCCTGCATTATTGCCGTGCTGTCTGATCCCCCTCGTCCCTGGCCCTGCAGAACGGGTGCTGTCACAGGATGTGTCCTGAAACAGCAGCGAGGGGCGGGCGGCACTGAGGGCACAGTGCCAGGCTTTGGAACCACCAAAACCCTGCCAAGAAAAGGCAAACCCCTTAATCTTTTCCAGGTATGCTGGAGATCAGGAGAAAAGAAGTGATCAGGGCAGAGTAAAACAAAGGAGGGAGTGAAGGGCGGTGGAAAAGATGGCGAGGGAGAAGTGGAGCACAATCCTCACATTCAGCTCCAGCTCCCACATGGCACAGCTACAGGAACCCCAAAGGCACAGAAATATTTCTTTTAGCTTCTCCTTCAAAGCAGGTATTTTAATGAAGCATTTCTTGTAGCAATATCACACACCTTGCTACCAGCTACCAAATGTGATTTGGATAGAAATTATTTGAACCAGCTCCTCTTAGAAATGCTAAACACCTCCAGAAGAGAAGACCACAAAGAAATACACAGTTAAAAAACACAAACAGAGAAAACTGGACAAACAGTATTCATCTGTGGAGTTCAGTCACATAAAAATATTTGTGGCTTTTCCGTTAAAGTCAAGGCTGCTCGTTACAACAAGGATATTTCCACTGGGTATTCGGGCACCGCTCCTTGAAATGATGCAGTCCCTAATCCTCCTCGAGGTGGACATCCACTTTATGGTCACAAAAGGCAACAGCTTGTTGGCAGCTTGTCTTTGCTGACACAAAACCCGTTATTGCTGCCCAGAGTGCAGCAGCACTGCCGGGCAGTATGGGAGGCTGCCTGGTTAGGAAGTTTAGGAAGGACAAGCCCAAAGGTTCACAACAGCAATTTGGGCTGAGCTGAAGAGTGGTCAGAGCGAAGCGTTCTCGGTGCTGATCTAAAGCCCAGTCCCTCACACGGGGTGTTGCTGTTTACAGCTGACAGTTAAACTGGAACGGAGCTCACTGCAGTGCCAATAAACTCTCCTGGTGAGCAGGGCCCTGCTGAGCTCTGAGCCACACAGACGCATCCTTAAAGGGTTTCAGCCCACACTGAAGACAAGGAAGACACAAAAAAAAAAAGAAAAATTCATTGGAATGGAGTAGTCAGGTCTTTCCTTCTGTCAGCCACGACAGCACAGGCAGGTTTGTGCTGTAGTTCCTGATCTGCCTTTTATTCCCTAACAAGAGATCAAGCAGCTCTCACAAATTAAGAACCACGGGAAACGCTGTCCTCTCTAGGGAGTATTTCCTACCTCTACAGGGCCATCCTGCACCTGCTGCTTCCAGCACAGCCCTGACACAGGCACATATTTTATAACAAAAAAATCTCGTCTGCCCTTGCAGCCTGGAAGTCCCTGTGGCTCTGAGAGGCTGTGGCCAGGGCCGAGGGCTGACCCCTCTGCTGGGACATCCCATTTCTTTAGGGACAGAGGCAGCCACTCCTGCCGAGGGCTGGCACTCCTGCAGGGCACAGTTTTCAGGGTGAGCCCTTGTGAATGTGAGCGGCTCTGGGACGCCGGCAGCGCTGCCCAGATCAAGCAGCCCATCCCTGACCCTGAGTGGGATCCATCAGCTTCCATCTGCCTGGAAAGCTCAAAGAGCCAACTCATTCTGAGCCTCCCCCAACGCCCCCAGGCACGTCCTCAGAATGAAATGTGGAAAGGTTCATCGCTGTCTCCAGAAGGCTGCAATGGACACGAGAAGCCTAATGCCACGAACACGCAAAATGAGATGTATCACAGGAAAGTTAATGAAAGAGCCTTTGGGAGAGGAGAGGAAGGTGATTGGATTCTCTTCTGCCTCCACAAACGTGCCCAGCTCACCAGCACATCTCCTGAGGCTACCAGCAGAGATCGTGGCCCGAAACGCTGCACAGGCCAGGGCCGGAGGTGGAACAGCAGAGCTCGGAAAAGGAAGAAATAACTGGGAAAACTTCCCAGCACGAGGGAAGGGGGGGCAGCAGCACAGCTGACCCCAGGAGGCCTGAAGGAGTTTGTGAAAACCGTTACTGCCGTTTCACAGGAGAGAAAATTAAACTGAAAATTACTTTCCCATAAAAAGAGGGGATGAGATGATTTATGCACCACAAAGTGGAATAAGGTGGCATTTCAGACAGAAAGTAATTTTGCGGGTAAAAGTACGATCACGTGCTCTGGTGTCATGCAGACCAAAGCACCGAGGGAGCCACGGGCAGGTCCCTCTGTTGTGGGGCTTTGAGCCCTGCTGGCCCCAGAGCCGGCACGGGCAGGGGGATAAAGAGCCCTCCTTGCAGGGGCAGGGGGATAAAGAGCCCCCCTTGAATGGGCAGGGGGATAAAGAGCCCTCCTTGCAGGGGCAGGGGGATAAAGAGCCCTCCTTGCAGGGGCAGGAAACATGAACCAACAGGAGACGCAGGATAAATGCACAAAACCCAATGCGTTGCCACGGGGTAGCCGAGCTCCATACTTTTTTAAACATTTCATTTCTGGTATAGATTCTTTTCAAAATGAGGAAGGAAATCTTTTCTTATGGTATTTTCTCCAGAGTGCAAACAATTTCACCGAAAGGATTTTACAAACCTTCTTTGCTCCTCTCTTTTGGAATTGTAAGCCATTACTCCTGATATTATCACTAAACAGTACTTGTTTCCTAAGCAAAAATAAGGAGGTGGGAAGGAAATCAAAGGATCACCAGAGAATCAGCCCTTCCCTCAGAATATTTGCTTTTCGGTACCTCCTTCCCTCCTCTCCCCAGTCCTTGAGCTCCCCTATAGCACATGGCCACTACACTCACACTCCCCTATATTCAGCAGGCCCCCTAGCAGTGCCAGAAGTCTTTAAATAAAGTGGATTTTACCCCCCCCCCTTTTTTTTCTTTTTGCAGTGCTGCTGGGAACATGTAGCCCAGTAACAAACTGTCTTCACACCTAAACAGATTTTGGGTGGGGAAAAAAGGAGGAGGAAACTAGAAGATATTAAGAGGAAAGAAATCACTGAGTGAAAAATCTCCTGTACCAGAAGGAATATATTTTAATATATATATATATCCATCTATATTTAAAGGAGTCAGGAGAGAATCCCAATATTCTTTTAGTTTATCTTCACCAAGAAAAGATTGTCTGGCTAGTCTTTGCTGAATTCTTAAAAAATATCCACAACTCTGGTCTCAGGAGGGACGATACATTTATTTGTGAGGGGTTTTTTGTTTGTTTTAAGGAGCCTTTACATCCGAGTCAAACTGTCGTGGCAGGAAGGCCATTTGCATTCATGTCCACATTTGCCAGGGAGACAGAGATCACATCTCTGCTGAATAAACAGCCCCGTGCGAGGCAATAAACTCCTTCTGCTGGCGTGTTTGACAGCACCCTCGCCGTGACGTGGATGGGGTGGGCAAGTGAGAGACGGCGATCCCGGCAAGGCCGGCGTGGTGCTGCCAGCCGCGGATAAAGGTGTGGATGGGGCGGGAGCTCGGATGGGGCAGGAGATCAGATGGGGCAGGAGCTCGGATGGGGCAGGAGATCAGATGGGGCAGGGGCTCGGATGGGGCAGGAGGTCGGATGG
>VZTX01001053.1:32165-44620 GCA_013400915.1 Pardalotus punctatus | reverse complement strand
AGGAGATCGGAGGTGGCAGGGGCTCGGATGGGGCAGGAGCTCGGATGGGGCAGGAACTTGGCGCACTCGGAGGCCGATTCGGCCGGGCTGCACTCTGGGTCTCACCACCCGCTAGGGCGCCAGGGCTCGGCTCAAACCCGGGCCAGGGCAGGTCGCGCAGACTGAAAACGCCCAGCGCCAACGCGAGGCATTGACCGTGAGCTCCCAGCTCTGCTGGATGCGCTGTCCTGCACGTTCGCTCTTCCGTGGCTGCACTCGGTTTTCTGCCCCCACACAAAGCACACCAACCCCTGGGTTTTCTGCCCCCAGACAAAGCACACCAACCCCTGGGTTTTGTGCCCCCAGACAAAGCACNTGGGTTTTCTGCCCCCACACAAAGCACACCAACCCCCGGGTTTTCTGCCCCCACACAAAGCACACCAACCCCTCTGCTGTCCCCGGGAACGATGGGGACTGCTGGGTGCAGCCAGGGAGGCGAGGCTGAGGAAAGCATTCCACCACGGATGGGCAGCCTTTGGAAGCTCCTCTGGGTCACAGCCCTTGTGCCCCTCACATGTACCAGAAGCTAAAAGCCCCTAAATATTCTTACAGGCAGTGAGACCTTTTTCATTTTAATGAATCCAATTGACTTTTCCTTCTGGCTTCTGAGCCACAGTAAAACCCATGAATATTTTCTGGCTTTTTTTTTTTTTGCAAAAAGCTTTTATACTGGATAACAATTGCAAAATTTCCATGGACTATTTTATTCCTTAACCAGGTCTTACGGTAAAAAAATCTAATACTGGAAGAATTGACATTAAACATAAGTTTAAGCAAGCATAACAGCATCTGCTATTGCCTGTCACCAGCTGAGGGGCTGGCTCAGCTCCACGATGTGAGCTCAGCGTTCCCGGTGCCTGATCTCCCAGATCCGTCCAGGGGGTGGGAACCTGTCTGGCACGGCGAGCAGGATTCCCACCCCTCCTTGGCAGCTACAAATAAAGTGCCCGACTTTACCCCAAAAGTCAGAATTTTACCAAACCAAAGCCAACAATATGGTGAAATCCCGGCACCGTGTGCTGCCATCATCCTCTGCATCAGCCCCTGCTTCCCATCCACGCAAATAATGAAAACTAAGAAAGAGTCTAGATAAGAAAGTGAGACTTGGGGCTCAGACTGTCCCAAGGTCAGAGAGGGCATTCTAAAACCCGATATCTGCAGCACCTAGAGCACGGCGCTACAGCAAAGATCATCGTTCAGCACTGATGTATCAAGAGAAGGTGATACGTACAGCACTACATTAAAATTTCATTTTACTCATTGTCATCTCACTATTAAAAATTCAGGATAGGTAGGCTGAAAAGTCATTTTTCTTTGGGAATCACTGTATGAAGTGAACCAACTAGCAAGAAAAATCACCAAGAAATGAGTCTGCTAATCATGTAATAAAGTTATTTTAAAAAATTGATCCATCTCTCTGGAGCTTGACATCAGTAGTGTTGGTTGAGAAATATTTGCTGAATTATTTATTTGACTTTTTTTTTTTTGCTATTGTCAAATAAATCATTCACTGTATGATCTTCCAGGTGTTGATAGGACTTTTCCCAAATAACTCAGTTCAAAAGTGAGCAAATATTAGCAAACCTCTTAATATGATATCAATTTAAAACGTAATTTCCCACCGAGTCAGCACTTCAGCCCAGAACCAGGACCCTGAGTGTCTCCTGCCATGGCAAACCCAGGGCTCATTTCCCACGTGATGCCAAGGGAACGGTAAATCAACACTGACTTTATTCCATCCAGGCTAATAATCATCCCATCCATTACCCCTCCCAGCAGCCAGGAAACATCAGCTCCTTCGGAGGCAGCTCAGTCAAGAGGCAAGAGCAGAGCAGCCCCAGTTCCTGTGAAGGTGGGAGGGAGCTGAGGGCTACAAAAATGCTTTTATTGACAGTACAAAATCTAATAAAACCCTGCAAATGCACTGACAATCTGGCTTTCTCTAGCTGCTGCTTTTATTGTCCTCAGCACAAAAATAACAATAAATGGAAGATAACTCACTTGTAAGTGTGGTAAAACTGCAAAAGAGGAAAGCAGGCACACAGCACAAGAGTTCCTCATTAAGTGGTGAAGTTTCTACAGGATCCAGCCAAGGCTCAGACCACACCTCCCAAGACAACCACGGAATGTGGTGATGGTTGTCTTAACTGACAGGAGAAAGAGGAAAAATATACCATAATAGTCATTTTATGTGTAGGAAAAGCAGGTCCAAAGGCTTCAACCAAATATCAATTCAGCACATGTGGGAGTGAGGTGTTGGCAGCACATCCTTGGTGTGCCCAGCACTGGCAGTGCCATGGGAACTCACACCAGAACCCCAGAGCTGTGGAAACTCACACCAGAACCCCAGAGCTGTGGGAACTCACACCAGAACCCCCAGACCAGAGGGGATTCACATCAGAACCCCCAGATGCGAGGGGATTCACACCAGAACCCCCAGATGCGAGGGGATTCACATCAGAACCTGAATTCACATCAGAACCCCCAGACCAGAGGGAATTCACATCAGAACCCCCAGAGCTGTGGGAATTCACACCATAACCCGAATTCACATCAGAACCCCCAGACCAGAGGGAATTCACATCAGAACCTGAATTCACATCAGAACCCCCAGAGCTGTGGGAATTCACACCAGAACCCCCAGATCTGAGGGGATTCACACCATAACCCAAATTCACATCAGAACCCCCAGACTGGAGCCTTTAGATCGGTTGCAGTCTTGACTTCACCCTAAAAAAAAGCTTTCGATATTTCATTCACATTACAATTTTGCAGACTCTTAGCAGGGTCACAGTCTCCTGGAAATGAAAGAAACCTTTTTCTGAATGGCAGGAGTTGCACAAACACAGCGCCGATCTGAGGGAACGAGACCTAGGATTTTCATACTAAAAAACTACAGAGCCAGCGCTGCAAATATTTGCTGTTGAGTAATCCCAGCACACAAAACCATGAGATCAAGCACTGTGCTCAGTACACAACCCTGCAGCAAAATTCATTCCTCATCCTACAAATATTTATCCACCCAAAAACCCCTCATATACGTGACCAGCAAATTTACACTTGTGCATAAATGTATGTGGGGTTAGACTTGGTGAGTTCAGGTTAAGTCTTTTTTAGTAATTATTGAACCCTGAAAGGCAACCATCGTACCTGACCTTTCCTGTTTTCACATTCACAGCAAAAATGCAGCATTTTGCTGCTTTGTGATCCATACTTCAGACACCAGCTGCTCTTCTTGATGCCCATCTTGGGCATTTTACTTTGCAATTCGGAATGATTTTTAAATTATACCCCCGGCTCATTTTTTAAAAATGCAATTGTGGTATTAAATCCAGACTGGAAGATCTGATACCTTAGCATTTATTCCAGCCACGTCTCCACAGTGAGATCTATAACCCATTTTTTTATGTCCTGCTTATTAGCGTCCACACTGGTTCAACACATGCAATTATACATAAAAGCAGCATTACCTTCCACAAGAAGGTACATATATTGATATATTTCAGAACTGGCGACTTATTTGGAGATACCTGCCAAGGCACACCCAATAGATGAGATTAGTACCCCCAGCTGCAGGACTTCCCTCTGCTGTGAACTATTCAGCAAGTATTTCTGCTGAACTCATACATCTTGCAAAACTGCAAAGTTCTTTTCAATTAAAATAATTTTTTTACAAGATTTCTTTACACAATTGTTCAGTGCTTGCCAAGTCTAGAATTAAAAAAGGAAACACCTTCCAGCTTTCTTAATATTAAAACAAAAGAAGTGTCCAGAATCCTGTTTGTTTCTTATTTTTAAGCAATATGAAAAATAAACTGAAGAGAGAAGATACACCTTGCTTCCCACCACACCCAGCTTTTTGAAGGAGCTTTAGGCTGAAATAGATTTTAAATCACAGAATTACAGGGCAATCTTGGTTAGGAGAGAGCTCTGAAAGCCATCTGGTCTAACACCTTTCTCAAGGTAAATTATTTCTCAGTAAATTATTCTGTCTGTACCAATCAGGATAATGTCCCAGTCCCTGCTCCAGCTGTGGTACATTTCTATTTGAGCAGATGTTCCCCCCATACACCTCGGGATGATGTGATAGCCATGAGGAAATCATACAGTCAGGATGATGATCCAGGTCTGCAGCTGAGGCCTGGGTCCTGTCAAATCACATCCCAGTTTTTGATGTACTTGTGACATTAGAAATTGTGTGAGTTCAAAAGCTCACAGAACTCATGTTCTTATTAGCATGAACCGTTCAATTCAATCGTTTTGGGTTTTGTGGCACCCAGTGCTGGTGCCCCAGAATTTCCCCTTTGAGCCGGAGGCTGTAGAGCACCTGAGCTCAGCACCGCTCAGACAAGGGGACACATCAGTGCCACCAGGCCTTGGATACGGTCAGGAATTGCAGTGATGGAATGGCACAGGCAGGTGATGGCTGTGGCTGTTCCACACACAGAATTCTGCAGGGGAAGGAGCCCCGGGACAGGTGATACCAGGTGGTACCAGGTGATACCAGGGGATACNCCAGGTGACACCAGGTGATGGCTGTGGCTGTTCCACACACAGAATTCTGCAGGGGAAGGAGCCCCAGGACAGGTGATACCAGGTGATACCAGGTGATACCAGGTGATGGCTGTGGCTGTTCCACACACAGAATTCTGCAGGGGAAGAAGCCCTGGGACAGGTGATACCAGGTGATACCAGGTGATACCAGGTGATGGCTGTGGCTGCTGCACACACAGAATTCCCCAGGGGAAGAAGCCCCGGGACAGGTGATACCAGGTGATACCAGGTGATGGCTGTGGCTGTTCCACGCACAGAATTCTGCAGGGGAAGGAGCCCCGGACAGCCGAGCAGCCCCAGGGCAGGGCATGGTGCAGGTCAGCAGAAGCTGCACGGCTCTGAGCCCCTCCTCGGGGGCTCTGCCTTCACTGTGACCAGCAGCAATCGCAGCCTCCTCGCTGCAGCAGCACCAACGCAGATCCCCGGGAAAGGCAGGATCCTGCACTCCAGGGGGAAAACCAAACGGCACAGGCAGGAGGGCAGAGCTGCACCCCGGAGCTGGCCTGGACAGGAACAGACTGGGTCTGCAAGGGGAGCCCTCTGCAGTGAGGCCACCCCACCATATCAGCTCCTCATAAACTTATCGAGCTCCGTTTTCAAAGCACTCTGGGATTTCAAACGCCTATCCCTGAAAGACTTTGCCAGAAGTGGGTTATTGGAATGGCTGAAGCAGCCAGAGCAGCCACCCTGGCTGGAACTAAAGTCCTCTCAGAGCCACTGCTCAGAGTGACCAGACCACATCCCACCGCAGCCATGGCCAAACCACGGCCAAACACAGCTCCACTTCCCGCAATGCCCATGGTGAAATGTTAACTAACTCTGCAGACCTTCTGGAAACACGGAGTGCCTGGTAACAGCTCCCTCAACCAAAAGTATTCCTTCCAAGTTTCTGTGTCCTCAAATCACCTCCAGCCAAACAGCTTCTTCCCTATCCCAGTACAGCTGTAAACAAAACCATTATTGCAGATAAACTGAAATGGGCTTTAAATATTCACTGATCTAAGTAGGCAGCCTGAGAAATGGGAGGTTCTCCCTACCTCATCTCAATGCAGTCTGTCAGAACGTGGCTGCAGCTGCTCCCATTTCCAAATGGAAAGTACTCCTTCAGTAAAAATTATAACATGATCCCACTAATAACTAGAAAAGTGCAGGAGAGAGGAAAACAGACGTGGCATGAAATTCTTCATGAAACACTAAGGAAATGTGGCACTGTGAGCAGGAAATATCACCCAGCCACAGCGAGGACCTCGTGCCATCAGCCCGTGGGAGGGACAGAGCGCTCCACACCATCCTCCTTGTGTGGCAAACTTCAGCTGATGTCATTCGGCTCCAAAGCCCCTTTCATAGCTCAGTTTGCAGGCACTAATCTTGGACCTTACAAGCAGATTCTGTCGGAGACAACACCAGCCCCGGGGTCTGAGCAGCAGCACAGCACTGCTCCTGCCTGCAGGGACCCCAGGACTGAGAAACCTTTGCCATCGACAGCGGAACGATGCACATCCAGCCCTTGAAAAAGACTTATTGATTTTATTGAGCTGGAGGCAGGGGAAGAGACACCCTAATTGTTATAATTATGAATTCAGTAATGTTAGTAATCATTAATAGGTTCAACAGGATCATAAATCATTCACGTAATGGGAAAAAGCGGTAAGTGAAGATCAATTTCTACTCCAGTAACATTTCATAGCACACACCCAAACACTGGATTGCTTGAATTACTAACTCTTATTTGGTTTATACTCTTACTGCTGCTGCCCCAGAGTTTCATAGTCCAATTATGAGTCTTTAATGACTTAATTGAATGTAAACTCTCTTTCTTTGCAAGGCTAACATGGAGCTTTTGCAAATATAGACACTGCTCTTCTTTCACTGCAATGAAAATCCTCAAGGGTGTACTGGCTGGGACACAAAATCACCAAAAATGGAGGCTTAAAATATCTCCTCCAAGCAAGCAAAATGGAAATTTTCTGTGGGGAACTTTCTCCAAACCTCGTAACTAGCATGGTTCTTGGAATTTGTGTGGAGAAATCCAACGGGCAGCTGTTAGGAATATTAAAAGCAACCAAATGACGTGAAGAATTAAAACACAGCACTGCCAGAATTACCACTACAGTCTGTGGATATAAAGGGGATTTTAGGCATGGTTTTCCATTTGCTTTGCTCAAGCTGCTTGACTTTAGTTCTGCTGTCATTGCACAGCAGGATAAGGTACAAACAACAGCCACAACGACTGCAGGAAATGGACAGGGTTTTTTAGAAAAACGGTAGAAGAAATAATCTGCCAGATTTCCAGAGGGCCTGAATGTGCAATACTTGAAGGAACTTCAAGTAGAGCAGAAGGTAGGTTGGTGATTTTCTGAAAAAAATCAGTAGGTGAGGCTTGAAAGGCAGAAGAAACAGAAAGTGCTAACTTTCCACAAATATTTCAAGGATTTAAGCGTCAAGGAGAGAAAATTGCTAGAGGAGGTAGGCAGGAGAGTATAATTAGAAACAACAGGAAATATAGAGCAAATTCAAAGCGAAAGGACAGTGGAAGAGTCTCAAAAAGAAATGGCAAACACAATATCTGGGAGGGTTTAAAATTAGACAGGATAAAATGCTTAGAAAGAAATCATTTTTGCAGTGGCATATATGGCTATGACAAACTGGTTTGGGTTTTGGTTTTCTGGATTCCAAGCTCCTTAATAAAGAAAGGATTATGCAATCAGTACATCTGAGTCTCTGCCGTTCCCTCCAGTACATTAGACCAATTTCAACACAATTAGAGAGAAGCGTAGAGGTTAAGAATCATTAAATTTTCGGAAGGAGAAGGGAATGAGTGAGCGACACCTCTGTGAGAACAGATGCAGGGCACTCCCTAAGAACACAGGAACGCACTCAATCCTGAGCAGCAAGTGCACAGAGACCAGGTTGCTGACTGAAACTCTCCCTACGTTTCACGGCTCCTGGTTTCCCTTCAAGTCACAGTTCCAGCTGAGCCCTGCAGAGCAGGCACCCAAGGAAGCTCTGCCAGCCTTCTGGGACTCCATCTCCCCAGCTGTGCCATGGCTGAGCGCTCTGCTGGACAGCAAGGAATGGAAACCCTCTGCTGAGCCGGGCTCTCCTTTATCGGCAGAATCCGCAGCTCAACCTGGTGAATTCACCAGATTATAGGTGGAGAGAATGATTCCCGAGCCCTGGGCAGCGCTGGTGGAAATGGCCCTGCAGGGACAGGGAACCCTGGCACCAGGGTTCCCGCACCGTCAGAGCACGGCCCTCGCTCCTGCCCACAGCCATCCTGGCTGCACGGGGAAAGCAGCCGAGCTCATCACGCCATCATGAACAAACGAGCCTTTCTCTCGCCGTTCATCTCAGCACAGAGTACATCTGGTATCTGGTGGGCTGATTCTGACCGTTAGCACAGATAACGGAAATTCAAAATGCAATATGATTATTTTCTATATCAGCATCCTAGGACACACAATGAATAGCAGTAAATCCAAAACTTAAGGAAGGTAAAGGGATTGACTCTTTTTTTCAGGTAAAAACATGCAATACTATGAATTAATCAAACTTTTCTTTGACAATTCCAGAAGAAAAGCACTACAAAATATATCTCTATCCCTTATTTCTATGTTTAATAATTTAGGACTCTTACTCTTTGTTCATAAAAGAAACATTGTGTTCTGCAAAATTTGTGGAGATGTAAAACAAGAAGCAATAAAATCATATCTGAATTTCTGGTGCAGACTTTTCCAATGCTAGGGAGCAAAATAATCTAAAATACAAAACACCAAAGGATTGGTGCCAAAATTTTTACTTAAATGTGAGAAGTGGGCAGATGAATTGTGTGGAGGAAAGATGAAGTAGAAACAACTTGGAAACCATTTGTGCAAGAAAGAGAAATGAAGAGGACTGAAGCAGGTGGCAGCTCCAGAGCAGACATTTCTCCCACAGGTAGGAGCAAAGTGCCATCTCCATCATGTTGCTGAGTGTAAATGGAAGTGTGCTCCTGCTCTCACAAGTCCCATGGTGAAACCATGATGATCCTTTGCTCTTCTCGTCTGCCTCGTAAAGCACAGCCACACTCAGGTGACAGAACGAGGAGCCCCACTCATGCTACAGCACTGCTGGAGCTGCAGTGAAATTCAGCACCAGAACTGACTGAACGCCGTGGATACCACGGCACAGGGTCCATTTTCAAGCAGGAATACAACAGGAGCAGCCACAGAGCCATGAAAAATCGCTGTTGACATGGAACACTGAGCTGAGAGCACAGGAGACGTCTGCCCCTGTCACTGCTCTGGTGAGCGACCCTGCTCATGCCACTCCGCTCATCACCGCGGAATTCTGACATCCTGGACAGGACTGGGGCTCTCCAACTGCCAGGGAAGGCCAAGAGGAAGAGTTCAGGGCTAAATGAGGACTGTCAAAGAAACAAATCCTGATCATCGGCATCCTCCAAAAGCAGAACCTCATCCTTTCCCACGAAGGATCAGAATTGCTGGCCGCTCATCCAGAGTGGAAACCTTGAAGAATGCTCAGGTTTTCTGGATCTCACCTTCCTAACCTCCGTGAGCTCCAAGGCAGTCCATAACAGAAGAGCTAGATTTCAGGAACTGAGTTCTTTTCTAGATAGATTATTCCACTCTGCTGCTTTTAATCTGTAAAAGGCCACTGCAATATTTGCCTTTGTGACAGTCTTTAAAATAAAGATATTAACTCCTCCATTAGTTTGTTTTGAAGCCCTTCAAGTCTGGGGACTGTTTGGGTGGTAATTCTGGTCTGCACCAGGGCAGTGGCAGTGGGAAAGAGAAATGAAGAAAAATAGAAGCAGTAGCTGATAATGCAGTTTTTAATGCCCAGAGACCCCAGCTGTCTGTTTAAAGAAGATCAGTGGTGCCTCATTTTGCAACTGGATTAGGTTAGAAGAACAAACCCAGAGCACCAGCTCCACCAGCTCCCCCTACAACTACAACAGGGTGTATTTTCAGCTGTGCTTTGCTCTCCTAGACAGCACAAAGCCCCCAGTGCTGGGAATGCTGCTGGTATGATGAACACACATATATATACATTTATATATATACATGTGTGTGTGTAATTTTGATCTGACTGGAGCGAGGAGCCTGTGCCAATGTGATGTCCTTGCCCTCCTTCAGCAAACATCCATCACTCAGGGAGGCTCCCGGTAATGCACAGTGACAGCCCCAGAGCAGGCAGAGCAGCAGAAAGCTTTCAAAGCATCACAGCCCTTCTCTGCGAGGGACGAACACAGGACACTGCATTCAGTCACAGCACAGCTTTCAGTGTTTGACAATACAACACACTCTTTGCAACTGAAATATTTATTCAGGCACAATTACCATCAAAGATTAATATTTAAATAAAGGGTAATTTGTTTTCGTTATTACTCTTATTTCTTTTTAAACAACAGTTAGGATTATAAACTGAATTAGATTATTTATTCCTGAAGTGGCTCTTTAACATTCTGCATTTATTAATACCAGACTGAAATGCTCAGCCATTGATCAAGCTCTTTTCCAGAGGGATGGCTTGGAAGGAAAAGAAAAAGCCGCCCCTGAGCTCTGGATTTTACAGCCATTACTGTCAATTATACACCCCACTGAGGGAGCAGAGGAAATCTCCATACATGCCAGCTGCAGCCTCACGCCTGAATTCTGCAGAGGCAAGTCTAACTTCAAACACCGATGGGGGAGACAGAAAGAGGGGAAAAACCCAAGCTAGCCATGAAGCAGTCAACTGAGATTCTACCCACGTGCCTGGAGACCTGGGCACGGGAGTTCGAATTATTGTTTTTGAGAGCACGTTTTGACAGCTGCACTAAGACCCCCGGCACTGAGCTCTCTCTGCTCTCTCCTGCAGAAACCTCAGAGCCCTCTGAGGAGATGCAGGTGCAGCACAGGCATTTCCCCCGTGACAAACGGGCAGCACAGAAATGCAGCCTTGCAGACGAGGATTTTGGAGAGCCCTGGGGTACCCGGAGCTGCTGCCGGCCTGGCTGCACTGTGATTGCATCCCTGTTCTTCGGGCTCTGACCCGATGTTCCTGGGGCGTTTCCACCCACAGAGCACACAGCGTGACAATGTCACAGATCTCCTCTGTCTTGTCTGCTTACACCCCAGCGCTAATTAACTATTAATTTGCAAAAAGCACAGAGCACTTCAGAGAGGCAAATCCATTTTTGCAACTTGCCTGTCTGAAGGCAGGGAGGGGCCACTGGAGATCAGCAGAGACATTCTGGCATAAAGCTGAATAAAACTGAGGTGACTTACACCGAACATTGTCCTTTCCCCTGCCACGAACTCTTCTCTCCTCCCCAGGCGTCTTTTCTATCAGAAGGCTTCTCTGAGATTATGCAGGGAGGTTTTATCCAACGGGAGGAGTGGAAAATCAGAAACCTTGGATCTCCCAAGCTCCGTGGTAAATGCAGGGCTCACTGGGGAGCAATGGGAAGGGCGGAACGATGAGCTGGGCTCTGCTCTGGAGCCTGGGACGAGCCAAGTACCTCAGGGATGGGGTAACCTGACAACCTCTGACACAACACGAGGATTGTCTGCTCAGAGTAGAACAGATACAGCTTGAAAGGCCAGGGGAAAACAAAGGAAAAGACATGAATACTACAGGCTGGCTGTTGAGCTCTTCTCTCACGGCTCCTGATCCCTTGGTTCATGTACTGACACTGTGATGTTTCTTTCCACACAAAAATAATTCAAAAAATGCCCTTTGTGCCATGTGACCATAGAATGGGAAGTGTCTCTAGCTCCAAAATTTTCTGTAGAATGCATAAACCCCTCATGTTCTTCATTCCCTCTCTGAAGAGCTGACAGAAGATCTGGACTGAACACAAAATGAAAATCAAGTTTTACCCCATTTCTATGAATAACTCAGGTGGCCCAGAGAGCCTGCTGATTTTCCCGTGCTTTTGGCTGCATCTTTCATCCATCAAGATGCAAGGCCTCTTAATTTCCACTGAAAGCCGCCATTCGGGTGTGCTCAACACTGCAGACAAGTACTCTTTAAAAAGCTGAGATTCTAAGCAAGGTCTATAAATACACTAACACCAAGGACTTCTCTGAGCTGCACACAGGGCTCAACAGACCAACACACAGAACGCTGCTCCTGAACAATACCCACCCTCCCAGTCAAGCTGCAATGGGCAGTGAACTATTGACAGCTCACACAATGAGCACAAATACCTGTTCTCCAAGAGAGGGGTGGGAAATCTCTCTGTCCTCTCTGCTCAGCTCCAAACACCGCAGTCATCGCTGAGCCAACACCAGGAGCGAGACCACTGGACTAGACCAGAAGCTTCTGTTGGTCCCGTTGGTCTCGCTGAGGCAGGATCAGTTCCTGGGAGAGCCACAGCAGCAACACCAGCCTGCAGATGGCTGGTTTGGTTGTCACTGGATGGGCACACACACCTTTTTCTTTCTCCCTTTCCCTCTCTCTAACAAACAAAGCTCACAAACATCTCCCGCGTAAGGCTGTGAGCAGGGCCGGTTCAGTTCTGAACGGGAATTAAACAACGCAAGCACATGCAGGTTCTTTTACAGGCAATCCTCTTGTGGAGCTGTCCTTCCTTTATGAGAGGAACTTCACCTTGGGGGTGAAACTCGAGATCAATCTTCCTGGAGCCTCCTTGGAAATGACACCACCACAAAGGCACATTCCCTGCCCTGCAAGCATTTTCCTCCCGGTGTCCCTGCAGAGCAGGGATGTGATGCCCCCAAACTCCGCTCAGGCGACCCAGGGGGAACATCCACAGTGCTGAACTGTGGGGGAATATCCCCGGAGACACGCTGCTCTCCGTTAGACACAGAATGGAAATCATAAACTGTGGCAGTGGGTCAGACCAATTCTAA
>VZTX01001053.1:0-31850 GCA_013400915.1 Pardalotus punctatus | reverse complement strand
CTGCTGAAGGAGCCCAGACTGCTGCCATTGAGCAGGAAATCGGTCTGGGACACGGCCCTGTAAATCACGTTCTCATTTTTGTGTCCAAGTGATTACACACTAATACCTGCTACAAGGTGGAATATTAGGATTGATAATTGCAACCCAAGATTCCATCTTTCTCAAGAGCTACAAATAAGGATAAGGGCTGCCTGCCACAAGCCTAACTGTGGCAGAGGTATTCTTAATTTATATTATTTCCCTCAATGAAGTAGACTGGGGTTTTGGGTTTGTTTATGGAGGTTTTTTTGTTTGTTTTTGGTTTTTATCTACACGGAACAACAGCCAAGAAATACCAAATCTACAAGAGAAACCACTCTTCTCTCAGCACAGCAATGTGATGCTGAGAAAAGACTTGATTTTTATGGCATTTACACAAGTAAAGTCTTTATATGAGCACAGTTAAGCTTTCAAAAAAATGTTTTTTTCAATACAGTGACTTCACAGTGAGAACAGTTTTAAGCCACGTGGGACAAAGCTGTCTGCCTAACCTCCATCCACCTCAGCACACAAACCTTTGCAATGCATGTGGGCCTCAGGTGCTCATGTCTGGGGTCAGTTCAGGTCAGCAACTGAACAGAAAAGACAAAAAAGAAAGCAGCAACTAGAGGAGATTTTGCTGCCTCCCAGCAAGACTTCACCACCTCTAGGAGCAAAGCAATGCCCAAGAGCCGCCAAGCCCCCACCGAGGGCTGTTGCTGCTGTAGAAGAAAAGCTTTATCACGAAGCCTCTCTGGAAGAAGGCCAGGTGCTCACTGTGTAACTTGTTTGTGTGCCAGCGATGGAGAAGCCAAAGTGCTCTGCAGTGCGAGGGGCCAAGGCTGCTTTTGCCTCCATGAGGAGGGGGAGATGCTGCCTGAGTGAGGAATGGGAGCGGGCAGGAAGGGGTCCTGCTCCAGGCCCGGCCATGGCCCCCCTGCCACCTTCAACATCTCCCGAGGCCACGGTCCCTCCCACGCGCCGGACACGAGAGCCCCCAGACCGAGAGGACTTCAAGCAAGCATTTAAGCCACGCAGAGAGTTTCAATGGAAGATGGTGTAAACCTACAAAGCAGTTTCAAACGACAGGCTTAAACCTAGCTGCAGCTGGAAAAGCACAGGCTGCTGGCTCAGCACATTCCCACGAGAGCTGTGTGTGAGGAGCCCGAGCGTGCTGCACCGAGGTTCGGTGAGCCTGGCGCAGCCGGAACTGCCCGCCCTGCTCAGCTCCAGCCCCTGCCGAGCTGCCGGGCTGTGCACGGGGCTGGCTCCCATGCATTCCTGCACCGGGGACCAGGCACTGCCTGATGGCCGTGTCGGGACTGGGAAAACCCAAATGAACTCCCTGCCTCATCTCAGGGGGACATCGTGAGCCACACAAGGCTGGGGCTGCCTCGCAGCTCGGATCACTGAAATTATCACCATCCCTGCCCTTTTCTGGAGAGTCCCTGGGATTCTTCACAGAGTTGTGCCGGCCATACTGAGAGGAGACCACGACTGCAGGCTGGGAACACACACTGCTAAGAGGAAAAATACTTTCTGCTTCTATAATAACTTCTAGAAATGGTCTCAACTAGATGAGATTCATATTTGGTTGTTAAAAACCAAGTTATATCCTTTTTTGTTCATTAAGTATTTTCACTTAAAGAAAAAATTCATAGATAACTACGATTGTTTAAAATAGTTTGTTTTTCTTGAATTGGTTGAAAACATATCTTTAAAACAATCTGCATAAATACCTCAGCACAGCAGATAGAAGTGAACATGGCTGCAGGATGCCATGGAGTAAAAATACACAGATGAGACTGCAAAAATAGCAAATAACCATGAAATGCATGAATCAGTGATGACTTCGTAAAATTCCACTGAGGTGAATATTTTGCTCTGCAGAAAAGGATTGCAAACTGCTGCAAAAAAAGTCTTCAAAACCACTGCAATATATATGTCAAAAAATAAATTACTCTGAAGTTTGCTGCCCTGCCCTCTTTTACAGAGTTACATAAATCAGCAACTTCCTCACTTCCACTGAAACACTAATTAAAATAAAGGAAGGAGAACATTATCATTTTCCATGGAAAACTTGCCCTGGCCTCAGAGAGTTGCAGTATTTCAGAGCTGCAGAATTCACCGAGGCAATGAGAGGCATTGGAGCTGTTCTGGAGCGGGGGGGGGGGTATCCAGCCTCTGTGTCCGGCTCACCAGAGAACTCCCCCTGCACTGGGGTGAAATTTGAGACCCTGCCTGACGTCCCCCTCATTTTACAGCCACTGTGCCAGGTCAGCTCTTTCGGAGCATCCCCGTGTGACCATTCCTGCAGCTTCCCTGCCGGAATTCCTGCCCAGCTCAGCTGGCACAGGCACAGAGAGGTGTGGGAGAGCAGCCCAGCACAGACACAGAGAGGTGTGGGAGAGCAGCCCAACACAGACACAGAGAGGTGTGGGAGAGCAGCCCAGCACACCCACGGTCACAGCTGCCCCGAGGAACCAGGACACCAAGTCCCAAATGGAAAACCCATTCCATTGGCAGTGCTGGGCTGGGAATTGGTTCCAGTTGGAGCATATTCCAGGTTTTATCCAAACTCCTGGGTTTAAGGAAAGACACCAGTGGGCTTCTGCTTAGGGTTGTGAAGGTTAACGAGCAATAGAGAAAGGGATGGAAATGCCTTCTGAGGCCTTTGTGGGACTGAAATCTTTCCCTGTGTTATGTGGAAGAGATGTCCCTTATGTCACTGCCAGAATGCTCCCACCACCTTTTCCTTTCCTGACCTACTTTGCATTCCTCTCTGGCTCCTCTTTGACTCTCACAATTAAGTTTATTCCTGTCTATCATCACATTCATTTGCAAAAATCTGCAAAATGTCAGAAGTCAAAGAAATGTAAAAACATGAACTCAAAGGAGAGGGAGGAAATCGATGCTTCGGTGTCAAAAGTCAACTTGCCTATTTCAAAAAGCACTCTGCTGGATTTTATACTTTGAAAGAAGGCACGGCTCTTGCCCAAATATGTACCCAGATCTCCTGATATCTCCACTGCTGAAACAGCACAAAATCGGCGACGGGGAACGTTCAGCTACAGCACTTCTGCTCTGGGGCTCAGGAACCTGTTGGGACCACAGCAAAGACTCCCAGCCTGCAGAACTCTCAGTATTTGACACAGGAAAGCTGTTTCTTTGAAATCCCTCTTTAAAGCGAGGCTGAGCGCTAAACATGAAAGGCCAGGAAGAAATGGGCCCAGCCAGGCATTCTGCAGGCTGTGTTTGCACAGCTGCCCGGCAGCCCCAGCAGCTCCGTTCGGGAGCACAGGCTGGAGCCGGGATGTCACGGAGCGCACACGGGAACAGGGCGCAGATCCCAGCCCTGCTGCAGCGCCCGGTGAGTGCCTGAACTGGCAGCAAGGCCAGGGCTGATCGCACACCAAGGGAGCGGATAAAGCCTAAATGCCGTTTGATGACACACCAGAACAGCAGCTGTAAGAGCAGAACCCGGCATTCTGGCAAACCAGGAACAGACAATGCTCAACACCAGCTCACCGCCATGGGCGCTCCTACGGAGATCGAGCCCCAGCAGCCTAAAAAACTAAACAGAAGAAACAGCTTTGCTTCTACCAAGACTTCTTTTATTTGTACTGTACCCACTTAATGAAGCATGAATTTTAATTTAGTCTGACACTCGGATGTATTTTTAGATCTGATTTTTGCACCTTTTGTACACAACTCAATTTCCAAACCAGGAACGTGTTCGAGGGTGCTAAACCGTGCCCATTAAGAATGCCTTTTTCACGTAAACTGTCACAGCACGTGTGCAAGAGCTCATCTGAAGGAAGGTGACACAGCACAGAAAACTGCTCTCCCTGGGGATGCAAAGATAACTTTAAATAAAAGATCTGCCAGTTCTTTAAGCTTTACTGATATATGTATTTGCCAAAAGGTTTGTTTTAATGGCAAGATTTTCAAGGTTACTTCTGTGTCTGCTGCACACACGTGAGGCAGATAAATCTTTGGGCAGTACAGAGTATTTGGACAGTACAAGGGTATGATGAAGTTATCCAGAAATTACTGAAGCACTCTGATCACAAATACACAGCAGCAGCGGCAGCCACGGGCTTGCCTGGAAAGTAATCATTGTCACGTGGGACACACTTTTGGAGAATTCATAGCTGTTTTCCACATTTCCTTGGCTCCTTCAGAGGAAAGGGAAGATGGACACGTGGGATGGAAAATATTGGTATCATTTACAAACCTCCTTTGTCCTTTTTTCCATGTTACTTATTTTAAGGTGAATAATGGCCTAGTAAGTGATGGATAAATATGATGAGGTGATAGATACATATGATAAAACCAAAGCTAAATTTAACACTAAATACTGTCATTTACTACAGAAAGATTAGAAGCAGTGCAAAGCATCTGATGGATGCTGCTCATGACATTTTTCTCATCAACCCGTGCTCCCAGAAGAATGCCCACGTGACAAAGTGAACTCAGTTCTGCACTACTGCATATACACAGGCTTAATTATTCATTTTTTTCAGCAGAGGTCATGCAGAACATGATACAGGCACCCGAGGGCAGCAGGTGTGGTGGCAAACACAGCACAACAGATGGCTCCTGACCCTGGAGTTCGCAGTGTGGTTACAAAACCCCAGAGCAGGACTTTGCACGGATGTTTAGGGAAGCAGGGGGATGAAGACGCAACTCTGGACACACACACAAGTTATATAAGCGGTTGGTGAGCTTGGAGAGTTTAAAATGAGGCTTTGAGGAGGATAAGGGTATGACTTCACGATATTCCATGGAATTTGTTTAAAATTTGAGGAATAATCTAAGAGAAAACCAAAATAAGCAGCTCCTAAACATCTAAGTGGTCACACTGAGATGGCCTCATTAGCCAAATAAACACAGCAATGGTTATCCCAAGGTACACAGGGGTAATCACAGGTGTGAGAATATCTTCTAAAACTCTCATTTAGCTCTTACCATTATGATACCATTAATATTGTTGTGTAATTAATAGTCTAGTTTGCATTGTAATATGATAAGGATTAACTAAATGATCCCCAGTGTCTAATTTGCCTAAAGGTATGGACGTAAAGTATCCTTTAATTTGTGGACTGTGAAAGTCAGCTCCAGCACTCACACCTCGCCTTTCCACGTTCCCCTGATGGACTCTGGCTGTTCCCAGCCCTGCAGACTCCGAGGGTGGGGAGCACCTTCGTGGAGCCAGCGCGGGCTGGGCTGTGCGCGATCCCGCTCAGGAGGGGAGCACACCAAGGACCCCCATCGTGCAGCTCTCCCTGGGAAATCTGCAATGTGAATAAAAGTGGCAAATCCAAGCCAACGAGGTAATTAGCAGCTCTGGAATAAATGTGCCACAGGATTATTTTGTGTGACCGTGGCATGGCCCCTCTCCACAGCCTGCCCATCCTCTGACACCGCTGTGAGCCCCTGCACGCTCCTCACTCCCAGGCACTCCAGCAGATGATGAGCAATGAATACATTACGGGTATTGCTCTTTTATATGTTCTAGTGGTGGCAAAAGCGGAGCACTGGTGATTAAATGGAGGAAGTTAAAAGGTGCTGTCAACAGCGTCTTTCTCTCTCAAGGTTTTATTTCTTCACCATTCTTGCTCTTGTTGCTCTAAGTAGAGAAAAATGCTGTGGTAGTGATTTCCTTATTAGAAATGTCAATAGAGTGTGCCAAACTTTCATCAGCTCACTCTGCTGTTAGACCAGACTGGCATAAACTAACTTTATGAAATAAATGCCTACTGTATTGAGCTTACTATTAAAACACTGCAAATACCCCCAAAGCGTTGAACACAGCATTATCTAGCTGTCGGTGTGAATGGAAAATATGTAAATCCCCAGAGATGGAGAACCACTGCTGTCAAAGGCTTCAGCCAGTGCTGGGGACCTTCACCATTCAAACTCTCTTTTTGCTCAAGTTTTAAATAATTGTGCTTTCTTTTTCTCCGCCCTTCTACGCTCACACATTTAAAGCTCCTGTGCCCACTAATTCCAGCCCAGCTGTGGGTAACCGGCCAAGCTGCCCCCTCGGAGCGCGGCCGAGGAAGCTGTCACTTCCCAGCTTTGAAGTTGACTGATCCTCTTTCTTACTCTGATCCCAGAAGTGTTAACTCCTCAGTGGGAAACGCTGCCACAGTAGTCTGGCCTAAGACTTGACAGATTGATCTCCTGCTGGTCACTCCGGAACCAGGGAAGAAACAGTGAGAACTTTCTTCTCTTTGTTCTGTGTCACCACTGCTGAGCAGCAGAGAAAGGAGAAGCTGAAGAAAGCATGGAAAAAGGGAGAAGGATCTCAGCTCCTCTTGGTCAGGATTGTTAACAAAACGAATAATGTACCTGAGGACACTGGACTGAGCTTTTCACTCCTCACCACCACCCAGCAGCAGGGAAACATTTTGGAAAATCAGATCTCAGTTCAGTCTTTAATTTGATAATGCATCCAAAATTCTCTACTCACCCTAGAATATCTTTGTCATGTTTACTCTAAGAGCCCACATTATTTCCATGCCCCAAGGCTGCCCATCCGAAGAATTCATTTTCAATAAATGGTTCAAGAAAATATCATTGCTGAATTTCAAGCAAGTGTCCAAATCCTACTGAGGCCAGTAAGATTTGAGGTTAAACTGAAATCCTTCAGGGCCTCAGGAGCTAGGGAAGGGCTATAGCTTGTGCTCTAGGGCAGCCTTACTCGGTAGGCTGCCAAGACGAGAACATTGCAGGATAGTAAATACACAAACCCCACACTTCTAAAACTCATATCTGAACTGTCTCGCAATGGGGTCTCTCTCTCTCCTTGGCTAACCACGTGGTCTGGGATGCCCTGTGAGGAGCACTCCCTTTTTATTCTGCTTTACTGTACTTTTATCTACTGCCAAAAGATGGATGTTGGTGACACTGCCTGAGCCCCCAGCTCCTCCTGCGTGCAGCCAGAGTGACCAAGAGCAGCCTGAGTACGTGTGCACTAATGAAGGGTGACCAAACACTGCTGTCAGTGCCAGTGAAGGCATATGTTCTTCCAGCCAAAGATCCAAAACATTTCCAAAAAAGAACAGAAACCTCAACAGCTTGTGAGGCTTTCAATTTCTTCAAAGCAAAACAACAGGGGCAGAGAGAGCTAAGTTGAGAATTTCATACAAACTCCATTGTTTGAGGCTGGGGTCTTTGAGGTCAAGCTAAGAGGAGGAAATGCCATCTTTCAGCCTTGGTATGTTCTTCCTAGCTGCTCATTTCCCGCAAGACACTAAGAAGGAATCATGACGGATGACTCCTCTGCACTATCCGTTTACCCCAGTTTTACAGCAGAGATCAGAAAATTTATTGGATTTTGCCTGAAAAAGAGACAGCATGTAATAACCCTTGTCTAGGAAGGATAAATAACATGCTGAGTGGAGGCAGAAAAGCGCCTTATCTGTTAATTGTAAGGAAAACTGTAAAATCAATATGAACATAACTAAGCAGGCAAAGCAAGTTTCAAATTTCCCTTCAGATGTGAGCAAGGAAGGAGTGCCCATTTCCAAGGAAGAGGTCACTGCTGTCATTCTCCATGCTGCCAGGCACTGCTGGTTCCTGCTCTCCCGTTTTCACGGCGTGCCTGTCTGATTTGTGTAGTGACGGCTTCTCCTGCTGTCAGCTCAGGTGTCTCACGGCCCCACAGCGTGCGGGCTCCTGGATCTCGTGTGCTCGGTTTTACACAGAACTGCTCCTGGTTCAGGCAGCACACTGGGGCACACTGGGGGAGGAGGAGTAAAACAGCAGCGCCTCAACTCCTAGAAAACCTTCCTCTTTGCTCAAAGCAGGCGATGCAGCGACAGCTCCACGGTTCCCTCCTCAGTCACTCGTCCCCAAAGCAGTGGGACAACGGCAGCAGCGGGACAACGGTGTCCCCAAGCCCTCCAAGCGAGGGGCACTGCTCGGCTGGGCTGGGTGCCCTGGGTGCCCTGGAGCCCCTTCCCAGAGCAGAGGAGCAGCTCGGCTCCCCTGGGAGCTGTGCCAGCCCCAGGCACCGCAGCCGCCCTGGGTGTCCTGGGTGCCCCGGGTGCCCTGGGTGCCCAGAGCAGAGCAGAGCAGCAGCTCAGCTGTACCAGCCCCAGGCACCGCAGCTGACCTGGGTGCCCTGGGTGCCCTGGGTGCCCAGAGCAGCAGCTCGGCTCCCCGGGAGCTGTGCCAGCCCCAGGCACCGCAGCTGCCCTGGGTGTCCTGGGTACCCCGGGTGTCCTGGGTGCCCTGGGTGCCCCGGGTGCCCAGAGCAGAGCAGAGCAGCAGCTCGGCTGTGCCAGCCCCAGGCACCGCAGCCGCCCTGGGTGTCCTGGGTGCCCCGGGTGCCCCGGGTGCCCCGGGTGTCCTGGGTGCCCCGGGTGCCCTGGGTGCCCAGAGCAGAGCAGAGCAGCAGCTCGGCTGTGCCAGCCCCAGGCACCGCAGCCGCCCTGGGTGCCCCCCAGGAAAGGGCTGGGCTGGAGGGAACCCCCGGCCCAAGGGTGGGCGCATCCCCCTCGCTCACAGCAGCTTCTCATCCCGCGTCACAAAATGACATTTCTGTGCGGCTCTCTGAACCAGAGCGTGAGCAGGAAATGTGAAGGACTGGGCACCGCAGCCCCTGAAGAGCTTCCAGCACAAACAGGAACTGCCTGCTCAGGTGCCCCCGTCAGCAGCACGTTTCCATTAGGACCTTGGAAAAGCTCCTGCAATTTCGGACAGGCAGGAAAAGAGCACAAAGCTCCCGCTGAGAATACGTACACAGGATTAATTCATTAAATGTTGTTTCTCTGACTAAAAAATGTTCAAATGTTTTAATCTAATGCATCTAATATAGTTAATTACCTGACAAGGAATTCAGATACTGCCCCAAGAGAAGAGGAAATAGAATGTTCTAAATAAAACATGACTGTAAATGGGGTGGAAATCACAACTTTTTTTACATATAAAAGATGTTTCCTTCACTAGGATTTATCTGAGGGAAGTGAGAAATTGTATAAATTCTAAATTAAGCACCAGAGGCTATTCACACTGTCCTTTAAATAAAATTAAACACCCACTCAGAGCCTTGGCAAACGAATAAATGCTACAAGTGAACGGAGTGAAGTCTTTTTTAAGAGCTTTGTGTCTGAACTACACAGACAGAAGGGGTTTAGTTGGGTTTTGGGGGGAGAGGGACAACATCTTCCTATTCTGAAATCATAATTGTAAAAGAAGAATTGAACTAGCAGAGGTTTTCCCGAGGTTTTCAGCTGTAAGAGCACATTCCATATGAATTTGCCCCACATGCACCAACATTTAACATTTAAATGAAGTTAGCAGAAATTGGCCGTATGATTAGAGCCACCCCAGGAGCTGGGCACATCCACTTCTGCAGGTGCATGCCAGAAGCAGTTTCCATTTCCAAGTCAGGCTAAGCACAAAAATCAAAGTGACTGCACTACCATTGATCCAAGGACTTTACATGTGCCATGCCAGAACTGAGCAGCAAAGAAAACATTTAAACTATTCAGTTTCTTCAATCCTTCTGGAATGTAAAGCTGACCAAAGATAAACCCAGTTAATTTAACAATACTGCTAATTATTCTTTTTGAAATGGAAAATTTCTGCATACACAATACTATTCAAAATTAAGTATCTTAATTCCTGTTAACTGAGAGGTGGCATGAAATAATTCCTTTGACCCGTGTGCTATTATTAAATTAATTACAAGTCTAATTTCTATTAAAGGGAGTTAGGGAAGAATAAACAGATTCAATATAAATATGCTAACAAATCAAAAGCTATTAAAAAATAGGCAATTTTTCAGCCTCTGAGAAATAAAGAATTACTGTCCAAAGTGCTGCTTGCAAAGCATGGTGCCTAAATTTAAATTGTACCTTGATCTCAGTCTATTACAGGGTCAAAGAAATACAGAACAGGATCCATGATGGACAAAAACTGATTGTTAATAAATTATTCCTGCAAATGAAGAAACTCAGGGAATCATGTGTTGGTTTGACTCCAGGGAACAGAAATAACAAGCAGGGCAAAGCCGTGCATTAGCTGAGCTCCCCACACAGAACACTAGAGAAAAACTCTGCTCTGGCTGCTGAGACATTCACAGCCACCAAAACAATTTGTGTTTGTGGTGCTGCCAGCACCTATAGCATAAAAATGCCCTCTCTTTTCAAGATTCCTACATTTCCTAAACCAAAATTCAACAGTCACGATTTGCTAAAATTCCTATTTCCTATGCTGCAAGCCAACCTCTCATCTATTTGCCTAAATTAGGACTGGCTTAAACACTCTCTCCAGATAACAAGCACCAACCATTTTTGTTAGGTACTGTTTTTGCTTTGTTTCAGACCTTTTCCATCTGTTCAGTTTTTACTGACAGAGGAAACCCATTTCAAGGCAGACAGTGGTACTGAACTGAATATATTTTTGCATTTCATGCGTGGTTTTTTCCCTTGTGTCTTCCCCAAATTATGTATTTGTTCAGCTATGATCTGAAGGTAGAAAGAGGGCAGTGCCTTTTTTCTTTAATAATCCTCCAAAAGTACTTTAATAAAGAAATCTTGTTCTATCATTGGCAAAACTCCATCCCAAAGTAATGAGATTCAAGCTCCTAATCCTTGTTCAAGCAAACTCTCAGTCAGCCCCCGAAAGCACAAGCCAGGAGCCCTTCAGCCTCTCTGTGCACCTGCCCCCGTGTTTGCTCAATAAATGAGGGCTCCAGAGGCAGCAAGGGACACCAATATCAGCTGGAATTGGCTGCACAAACCTCTCATCCACCTTCCTCTCTCCAGTCTGCTGCTCATTTTTTTCCCCCCTCTTATTCTGCTAAATCTGTAGACATCTTCGGCTTTTAGCAACGGATCCATACGTGTAAAAAATCAAAATAAACAAGTGTTGCCCACTGTCAGCTACTGAGAACACAAAAAACTCTCCTCAGCCAAAGCACCAAGGACAGCCCAAAAGTTCTGCTCTTTTTTAATTGCCTTCCCCATGGCAATCATCTTACAGAGGCAAGCTGCCTGTCCATTTACCCTGAGCACAATTATTTCAGACAGAAAACATCAAATCGGTGATTTTTTCAATCACAGAACTCACGAAGCTCGGGTTCTGGATGCCAGCGATATTTCTGCAGTCACCTGGGAACAAAAAGTCGCAAAATGCATTTTTTCCTGCTGTCCGTTTTGCAGTTAGGCAGGAAGTGATTTCCCCCCAGGAACACTTTATCAGCAATGCTTCCCTGCTCTCCCAGCGACTGAAGAACAGCCCTGAACCCAATTTCCCAGCCATCAACACACACACGCTTGTGACTTCATTTTGGCAAATATTTCTCATGGCGTTTTCTTGCTCCTTCCTCCCCAAAGCAAGCTGGGAAAGCTTTTTTATCGGCTTTTTTATCGGCTTCTTTGGCAGCCAGACATCTGAATCACATGGAATGTCTCCATTTCTGCTGGGTCTTCTTTCATTTAGTTTTTATGATCCTCTAAAAGAATCTGAATGTTAACTTGTCAAACAAGAATTCCTCATTGCCAGGATGGGTGTGATACTTCGTGGCTCATGCACTCTGGTAGAAATTTGACAAAGACACAGATAATACACATCCAGATCTATTCCAGTAACCTGCTAAAAAATACTACAGGGAACCTACTTTAAATCTCATTTTCAAAACGTATTGCAAAGCATTTGTGCAAAATGCCTTATCATTCTTCTGGGCATGTTGACACCCACCAGCATTTTAACCAGAACTACTTTTGATCTCTGCCTTTCAACCTAAAATTGAAAATATTTTATACTCCCACCTCTTTCAGCATGCTTAGTCTCCATGGAGACTACAGGACCATCACTACTTTTTTCTTTTTCTTTTTTTTTTTTTAATTAACACCATGACCATATGTCACTTGAGTGCAAATGCAGTGGAATTTTCATGGGCTTTCCACTCCATTTCAGCGGGATTACAGGGCAGTGAACCTTGAGCAGGGAGAGCTAAATACGGTGTCTCCTGATAAGACTATCAAATCAAAGTTAACCTAAGGGAAAGATACAGGGAAAGCCAGCACTTCAGTACGTGCAGGACTATTGCACTTGCCACAAGTGATGTCCACTGTATCTCTATATTTGTTATTTATAGGCCTTCTAGCCAAGGTTTTCAGAAGTTTTTATAGACTCTAAGTGTGTCAGGCTTGATATCATCGCTCAGTCTCTGGATCTGGCCAGTCTTACTGTCCCCCTCCTTATGGGACAAACCAAACCCTGCATGTCCATCCCTGTCTGAGGTCACCCCAAATGTGACGCTGCTGACCGAGGCAAGGATCCCCAGTGATCCCTGTGCCCTCCCCACCCCCTGCAGCTGCTTCCCTGCTCCCCATGGCATCGCCAGGAAAACATTTCGGGGACTGAACACAAGATTTCATTCCAGCAGCGCTGTTNAGGGAAGGGAAGGGAAGGGAAGGGAAGGGAAGGGAAGGGAAGGTGCTCGGCTCTCAGCAGGCACAGCTGTTAACAGCTGGAGGCAGAGTGGAACAGGACAATCCCAGCCCTGCTTACAAATCCTTACCTGAGGAATACAATTCCAGACTTCCTTAGGGTCTGACACAGCTGGGGACGCTGCACAACCTGCACCACACCCAAGTCTGTTAAGTCACCTGTGCTATAAATACAGCAACATTTACATTTGGTAATTGAATATAGACACTGAAAACACCTCAGGCAATGCCCCTTTTTTCCCCTGGAAACAACTACATTCAGCAAACTCCGGCACCAGGGTACAGACGACTTCATTTCCCTTCAGAGCAGTGAGTGACACTGCAGTCCCACAAGGCTGCTCCAGATCCAGCAGCTGCTGAGGCCAGCAGCCCTTTGTTATCATCCTGCTCTCTTCTCTTGCTTGCCCTCATTTAAAAACAATAACAGAAAACATGAAAGAATGAAAGCCAACAGTCTTGGCTCAGTACCTTGTGAAAAATGAACCAAGAAAAGTTTGGAATTAAAATCAGATTTTCCTAGGAGGGAAAGACCCCCCAACACCAAGACACATCCTCCTCTCTGCCCTTTGTAAGATATTCATTGGGGCTGTACTTTCAAGTGCCTGCAGAAAAGCAGAGGAAAAGCTATCGACTATGTGATTTTGAAGAGGGATGAGGGGAGAGCGCTTGGTTTTGTACACTGTGTGTGAATCAGCCTGGGATCTATATGGCAGCAGCAACAGGGCTGATCAATCTTTATTCCTACACAATCAAGCAAAGCTGCATCTTCAAGTCCCTTTCCTGACAGCTCATAAAACGATGGTATTGATCACGATGCCCAAATTTGTAGTTTTGACAATAAAAGCAATTTGTTTGGGGAGGGAAATAGCTGTATGAGGTGAATTCACGTGGTTTATTAACTTTAAAAAATAATTCTTCTGAGCAATAATATGAAAGGTTAGACAGAACTTTTTAACCTTGAAGATTTTGACTTCCATTTTCCCTACTGAGACACTTCCCTCTTGAGAGTGCTTTTATTTTAGGTTTGGGAGTCAAGCAGAGGCAGCAGGGCGTGCCTGCCTGCCACAGCCGATGTTTGTGAGCTGCTCAAGGTGAACCTGCCCGGTTCATCTCGGCTCAGGTGGAACTGCAGGGCTCCCACAGAACCACCCTCTGCAGGGCTCCTGCTGCCTCACCGAGTCCCCTCTGCTGCTGGAAGTCGCTGGAAGGCAGAATCCAGCCCAGCACTGAAGGGCTGAGCAGCTGCAGTGCCCATCGTCCCGGGAAACCGATGGAAGAGCGAGGATTTCCTGGCTGGAGGGGGAAGCAAGGACGTTCCTCCCCCAGAGAAGGAGGCTGGCCATCACCACTGCCTGTCCTGGCCCTGGACAGCTCCTGTGCCCCCACCCTGCTCACGCAGGGCTCTCTGGAGGGGCTCAGCCCACCGCACTCAGCCCAGGGTCCAAAGGAAGATGCACGGCTGGGCCCCATCGTTTCACGGCCCCGTTAAATGGGATCGAGTTCTGCCAGCTCCCAGCGCTGAGGGACGTGCCCTGAGAAATAAATCCAGCTCCTGGGGAGGGGACGAGAGCAGGGAAGGGGCAGGCACAGAGCAGTCCAGATGTTCCTCAGGGCAGGATGCAGCTGTGGCTCCTCGCTCAGCAGCCAGGCAGATCCAGGTCCCTGGGACGGCAGCACCCCCAGCCCCCCTGTCCTCATCCACAGCCCCCGGACCCACCTGCACCTGCCCTGGCACACGGGGGCACGGGCAATGCCTGCCCTGCATTCCAGAGACAGGGAACTTTCACACCTGTCCCCACAGCCTCGGCTCTCAGCCTCCTCCCAGCTCCACGCTGACAGCTGTGCACAAAGCGGGTCTGCAGCACAGAGCCGGGGGCTCCTGGCAATCACTGCAGATGGGAAAGAGGCTCCGTGAGGATGGATCAAGAAAAAGCCACTTTCCTACAGAACTCTGGCTCTTGCATCCCAGAAACGACAGGCTCTTACTGAAGATTTTTCCACAATTGCCTATTGATAAGAATTCAGCTGCCTGGAGACTCTCTATTATGTTTTTCCTCTGCTCTGTTTATTTTCATGACACATATAAGAAATAACCATCTCTGACTCATCTATGCTGCTGTCAAATCTAAGACACACATGCACAGGCAGCGTGAGACTCATTTTCTCAGGAAACCTGGCTGAAATCCCCTTCTCCAAAGAAAAACCCCATGAAATTAATGAAAAATTGACCTAGCTATATAGTCACTTGTTTTATTTCCTTCATTAAAAATGACAAATGTATTCTTGGGCTAGCACACATATAGTAGTGCTGGCTGTATTTATGACAGAAATAAGGATAACTTCTTTACTTTGAAATAAAACATCTTACACCTATTATTAGTGAGAGATCTGCACAACACACTACAGCACTTGAATATATCCACTCGCCTGCTGACACCTCTCTGAAATAGGAGGAATATTATAATGTAAAAATAGAAAGCATGAATATTGTTGATGTATAAACAAAAAGGAAAGTAATATCCACAGAGCACAGAAACAATATGCAAATTAAGACCTAAGTAGCTACAGAAAAAGAAAATCTCATATTTTAGGAGAAAAAAGCTTGAGAAATTGACTTGACATCTTTATGCACATTCTTTGAGACGTGTGTTGCACAGCACAAATTTCAGGTGAATTTAATCTACAATATATTGAAATTGCAATCGCCTAATAACACATACATGTATGTAACTTAATTTGAATTATCAGCCATGGAAATCATTCTTAAGGCCTGATACACTGCTACACTAATTTCTTTCATATTTCTACCCAGCCTTTGGTGGGGGAAAAAAAAGCAGCAAAAGCTGTGTGCACTTCTTTGCAACTACATGGCTTTTTTTCCTTGAAAGCTTCTGGAGTTTTCCAGACCCTCCCATCTCCAGGCTCAAGTTTTGGAGAAGACGGTGGAAAGACAGATTCCTGCACACAACAGGGATGTTAAATCCTGTCCCAGTGCTATCTCTAGAAAATCAAATGCATTCAAATTGTTGCCTTATTTCTTTTTTTCCTGGGTCTATACTACAGGAAAGTCCTCTGCATTTCTCTTCCCCAGTAACGCCTTCCTCTGAAGTAACAGCACCTTTTAACAAACACATGACTGTTAACTTTAATGTCTTCATTTTGTGACAATTAAGGCAGAAATATTCAGCAGAATGAACTGACACACCAGACTGTTTGAAGTGTCCTTTAATCTTCCGGATTATTTTAAAAGTTCAGCTGGTTATTTCATTTAGAGATCCGACTATAGCAACTCTCTCCTCCCCCTCCTCCTTTTCTTGTAAAATAACTGTGACAGCCTGGGGAAATATTGTCTGTCTTGGTTCCAGCCACTGCCCCGAAGGTGTAAAGCCATAGATGAGTTCAATACAGCTTGTTTCATTGCTAATTTCAGAGGGCATGGAGAGCTGCTTCTTCCCCTGCCTTAACAGACAAATTGACTTTCTAATTTTAGAACAGGAGACTTCTGCACAGGCACAGACAGAAAGCGCTGCTTTTCTGAGGGATCTAAACACAGATTTATACTTCTGAAAAACCACAGCACCTGAGGGACTCGGAGCTCGCCATGAAAAATGGTATTTAGGAATGTCGCCCCAGAGCCAGATGTTGAACCAACAATCGTTCACCGCAGCTGCCCAGCAGATCCCTGTACACAGGACTGGGCTTGACAGGAATTCTCCTACCTACGAGTTGTTTTCCCCGTCTGATAATTGTGCATTGCCATGTAATTAAACTCTGCGGTTTCCGATGGAAGCACGTGGATTAGCATTAGCAGTTCATTAGGACTTCTGGGTGTGTTCACAAGTCATGATTACAATCGAAGAGTAAAATCTTTATCTGTGGTTTATCCAAGAAGCAGAAGAAGCATTTCTTTTCATAAACAAGATTAATCCCTTAAACCACTGAACAAGAGATATTTTCCTAGAGAATTACATAAGAGTGATGAGAGTGCCAAAACTAGAAACCTAAAAAAGAGCAAAAATACAGCTTTTACAAAACAACTGCTGATTCCCACCATCTCAGAGATTTGATCGTAAGACTGCATTTCTAAAACTGTCATTTATCCCAAAACTCTGGAGACAGCTAAAATCTTGATCATTTGCTGCTGAGGGCCACTGCAAACAAGATTTATTTCCACGTCATTTATGAGAACAAAGTCTTGATTTTTGAACAAATAGTAATTTTTCATCAAGACATTGTAATTCTCTTTGAGACTCTTAAGGACTAAGTCAGAGGTTTATCTTACTAAAATATAGAAAACAAATGCAGAATACACCCACAACCCCCCTCTCTTCCACAGTCCTTGGTATTGAATGTGCATGGAATCAAACCTGATTCAATCTATCAGGGCTCAAAAAGAATTGCAGTACAGACAACATGGATGTACTGAATGTACCAATGCACCTCTAACACAAAACTGAGATATTGGGGAAAGCATGGGAATATAAGTTGTGGGTTTGAAAGCTACAACAACAATTAAGACCATTCAAAATTATTTGTTGCATTGTCCTCCATTCAGTAACTGACATCTTTGCAAAAAAATGAAGCTATAAAAGAAAGAGATATTTCATGTCAGGTGTATCTAGCTTTTGGGAAAACCATGTTAAATTGTAGCCATTTAGCCACGTGCAGTAGAATTTAGGAGAACAGTCTGTTTATATTAAAAGATGTTTAGAATTGGAAATCAACATTTAAAAATAGAAGAACATTATGAAGGTTCTTATGCTTCCAAGCAAGGACTCAAAGACTGGCAAGGGACACAGTTTGGATACATTTTGGATTTTGCATCCAAAATGCAAAACAGAACTTTGTTTTCCCTATAAAAATCTCCCCAAATTTGTCAGAACTGGGGCTCTCAGGACAGGAGGGAGATGTTATTTCGAAACACGCGTTGTATCGAGACTTGTCAGAGCTCGTCTGCCAAACTCTTCTGTGCCCATAGTCCTGTGCAGAAAGTACCATGTGTTCATGTAAGACTGTTCTAATGAATATGCATGAAACATTAATTCCAACACGTCCTGATTTCTGCAACTTTTGAAAGATTCTCTGCTGTGGATGTTGACAAATGCATAATGTATGGACAACACAGATAATGCACTGTACATACATTATATTTACTCATTCTGTGCTCATTTTTTACAGTCATCTTTTGTTCTCCTCTAGGCCTTTTTTCTTCCTTGCCTTCACTACTTCACACAAAGATCTGCATGTGTCTGTAAGAAAATTAATTGCTTCAACAATTAACAGGAAAATGCATCTCAGAGGAAACACTTCATAATTGATCTGTTTCCAGGTACAATATTTGCCGCTTAGGAATAGATTAATTGGATTGAAAATTATTCAAGCTAATTATTTTCTCTCTCGTTTGAGACTAAACGGAAGAGTCTAATAAACGGAAAATTAAGAAGTTCCACTCAGCACTTCATGAGCTCACAGTGAAAGGTCCTGTACCAGACAGTCCTAATTTCAGACTCAGTTCAGGGTCTGTGATCTCATTTCTGTGTGCCACACATGAGGTGGCTCTTGCTGTGTAAGGGCACGGGCACACCTTGCCAATGCTGCTCCAAACAAACCTGGGGGGATGCTGCTGCTTTGAGGTGCAGCTGAAACGGGAGTTATGGAACACCAGAAACAGATGGCTTGGCACTGATTTTACACTTGGTTTAGAAAATCCACGTAAGAAGCAGATGAAAGTAGCACGTCGCACTTGCAGCAGTAAGCGCTGAAGAGCTGTCCTGTTGTACAGACTCGTGCTGAAGTTCACAAAACTGGGATTTAAAAAAAGCTTCCAGTAAACAAAGACTTCTGGAAAAGATAGTATCTTGTCGACATTAAAGGTAGTTTTCAAGTATTTCAGCTAAAGTTGAGAAAAAGGCAGGCAGGCATTCCTGCAATATGCCAGGGAAAATTTGTCTCAGGAACGGCTGGCGACAGTAGTCATCCATCCAGCTGATTGCACCGTTGAGTATTAGCTTCAGGTAACCCCTGAAACTAAGACCAATATTAGCATTTGCAGAAGTGCAGGCGATCCCTCAACTCCCTGACAACGAATTCCAAGCTCAGACACATCCCAGCCACGGGATCTGCTCTGTTCCCCACCCGCACCCCAGCCAGTGGCGGAAACGCCCCGTGTCGGGGCCACGTTCCCATGGATCGTGACCTCACATCGTGCCCAGTCCAGGCCAGGCTCACGCACAGGCAGAGCAGCAGAGCTGGCAGATACTCAGATTTCCATACAAAATCATATTTGTACTTCTGACACAAAGAACTCGCAGGGTTTCTGAGTCACAAAAGGGAACCCAGCCTGTAATGACTCCTGCACTTTTCCAAAGAACCCCACAACACACCAGTCTTCCCTCCTGGCTCCCTTCTTTCCCGTAGATGATACAGCCCGAATCCCCACTCCTACACACTCTAAACGTACTTTTGTCTACATTCTTATGTAACATTTTTTCTGTGCGTTCCTCTGCTCAAATTTGGTGTCAGGCTATCGTACACAGAACACGATTCATAATTTCCACAGTGAGGATGGATTTCAAACAGAGATCCAGCTCTAACAGAGATGCAAATGCAATGTGTATTGCACATTACATCAGCTCTAGATAACACCACAAATTTATACTCCAGACTACACCTCGGGCTGGAAAACATTTGCTGAAGCTGGAGAGTGTTGGTAGAGGTGGAGGCACTGCTTGGGGCTGCAGATTCCCGTCAGGGGGAGGAATGAATCACATTACACACTCCTTTCATGGAACCCAGAATATCCAGGGAACACACGGACAGCTCTGCACGGAGTCCTACACGTCAGATTTCTGCCTGTTCCCATTTTTACACACGAACCTGTCTATGTCAGAACCAACACCCACAGACAAGGCACCCTGTTATCCCAACACCCCCTTTCTTTTATTGGCATGGAAGTCAGCAGAAACCTCAAAAAGAGATCTAAGACGTGCTACCAGTTCCAGAGAACTGATGTATCTATACAATAAGACTTGAAGCTGTAAAATAATGTAAATGCCCAGTGAAATTGAGCCTTGTACTTGCAGCTGGAATTTATTTAGGATTGGTTTTACCATTTATACAGGTGCCAGACAGTGTTACATAATTCTGTTAACCTCTGGTCCATGTTTTTTAGTATGTTGATTTGGATGTGACAGATTTAATGATCTTTTTCATCCAAAACATGGGAATTCCCATGTCTCAACAGCACCAGGCGTATTTTTAGCCTCAGCTCATATTTTAAGTCATCCATTCACTTTCCAACTCTCTCAGTAATTAGTATTACTTCTTACAAGATTTCCTCCAAGGGTAAAAAAAAAATCAACAGCACCATTAGAGATATTTTCATAAGACACACTTTTGCATTTAATATTAGATTTTTAATAGACAGGAGATTACTCACTTGCTGTCTCTTTTGTAATAGAGAGCAAACTGGTTTTGTCCCACTGGAATTGTTATTTTGAGTCTCTGGGCCACTAAAGGTTTAAGAACTACAGTGCTAAGTACCACAAACACAGAGCAAGCATAACGATGATGAATCCTGAAGGTTCTTAAGGGAAATCATTCCTTCTCAAGTTTAAAATTATATTTATTACATTGGATAACAGCAGAGTAAAAATACAGACACCAAATATGAATGAGGTTAGCCAGACTATTGGAAAGGTCCTTCAGCTGCTTCAACACCGAACAGAAAGAAGGGCATCTGCTCTGCAAGGGAGGTGACACAAACACCCACAGAACACTCGCAAAGCACCCAAGAAGAGAGGACAAAAGTCCCAGCACATCCCTGAATTATCTGCCTCTACTGTAACTGACTTCTGTCAGCAAACTCCTTTGCCTTAGATTGTTTCTCTCCAGTTACTGGATTCCCAGTTCTTCATGCCAAGAACTCTCAATGAAAGGGGATTCACCCCCTAAATGTCATTTATTGCTTGCAGATCAATTAATTGAAGAGCTCCAGCATCTTCAGGAGACTTCCTCTAGACAAGTCCTTTCAGCAAAGCCATGCTGAACATTGCGCTGTAGAACCTTATTTTGTTCACAGGACTGTGTGGATAACTCAGAGAACAAACCTAATTACCAGCACATCACAGACAGCTTTGTGTCTCGAGAATGCCTGGAAATGCCAGGAATGAACCTCTGACTACTGCCATGCAATCACCAGAACTCAGTGTCTCATTGTGTGAGCACAGGAATCATCAGAATTCCTCCCAGGACTTCTCAGGCCCATCCAGAGAACCTCCAGCTCCGAGCCATCCCAGCGCCTGCTGGTGAAGCCAGCGCACCTTTCCCTGAGCTCCTAGTCGAGCTCACGAACCAGGAACACTGAGTACCTGTCACACGTTCCATTTCTGTATCATCTGGGAACTCCAGGGATGAAGAACGCATGGATCCATGACTAGTTTTATATATAAAATACAAATCAGTGGGATGTAATCCAACAACACAAAGGGGATAACGTGCTTTCAGATGAATTAGGACGGAATGAAACCCATCCCTCCCTACAAGCACATTGCTGCAGCCAGAACTCCTGCTGCTCAAAGCTGCAGCCCAGGGACAGCGGGGTGAGCTGGGAGAGAGAGGCGACCCTGCTGCTCATGTGAGCACGGAACTGCTCCAGCCCATCCACAAACCCCTTCTCGGGCTGCCTTCATGGGACAGCGCAGAGAGGACAGAACTTCTTCCCAGGGTTTCTGGATATCAGAGGACTCCAGAGCTGGACGAGGCAGCGGTAGTGAAGGTGGACAGGCGGGGAATGGCCGCTGGCCGGGAGCAGTCACGCCCTGGGGACACCGCTGTCCGTCACGGCTCCCTGGGCTCGTTTCCCAACCCAAACAGACTGGGGCACAGCAGCAGAGCCAAACACAATAATGACCAAGAGAAACAAGCCCTCCTGCAAAACCCTCCGAGGTGACCGTGACATCTTTATCAGTTTACTGCGTTCCCTGGGAAATGATGTCGTTCTTCCCACCCATGCAATGAGAGCTGACAGTTCCAACTCCAGCTCTGCCTGGGGCTGTGCTGAGCCAGCACAACTGTGACACTGATCCCAACTCTGCTCCAAGAATTCCAGTCCCAGAAAACCTGCAGGCTTTGGGGCACCACTGAAGTGACATGTTAGTGTTTCAAAAGGAGAAGCCCTGAGTGAGGGAATTTATTTATTTTCACTGCTTCAAAAGACAGTGCTAATTGTCACCTTTCCCACTTTCAATAAAATCTTGCTCAAACCCAGAGGAACAGGAATAGCCTCGCTTTATAAGGAGAACCCAAAATTCAGCTGAGATTAAAGAGAATCATCTTCTTTGCAATGACAGCTGAAATTCCCTGCGTTATCTCCTTCATATGAATGTCAGAGATCCAAGAGGAATTCCCTTCTAAGATGTCAAAGGCCATCTCCATGCCTTTGAAGTGCTTTCTGCAAGTTTTGTTTTTATATGGGCCTCAGAAGAATAGGTGAAAAAGTTGGCTAATACTACCTTTATCTAATAATTGGTTAATATTTCATCTCTTTCCTTTTGATATGATTCAAGATGATAACCATAAATATTTTCTCTAGTGTATCAGGACTGAGTAGAATGATTTCAAGAAAGATTCTGCACTTCTTGCTAAATAAAATAGTTTTCTTCCTAAAAAAATGGAAAAAGTGGGTCAGTGTGTAAAATAATAATGCACTGAGGCTTGGTTCATACAAATTTATTTTGCCTTAACATCTCAAGGGGTTCTCTCTCTGAGGGCACATTTAAGCTTTAAAATGAGAAGGAGAAGTTTGTGACTAATTGCTTTCAAACAGAGCAATGTAAATATGACTTCTGAGATGTTCAGGACTTGCACATCATCACAACGTATCAACTCTTGGAAGCCTGGAGGTTTCAAACACACGGGAAGGAAGCAGAAAAACCCAAACTGTGCTCAGTATGAAACTCTAAAAGTACCCAGGATAAATATGTTTACAGCTGATCATTACCCACACGTCTCAGAAGTATAAATGGAGTTAAACTCTGCTATTTCTAAATTAAATTAACATATTGTATCTGCCCAGCAATAGATACCTTAATAAATTACATCAGCATCCACAATGCTGAGGGAATAGATAATTTTTTTAGGGCTGAATAATTATTCTCAGGAGGCAATTTTGAAACCACATAAAAGGTATCACCTTTCTCCCTGTTTCCCTCAATAATAAAACTGGGATTAAAAAATGAACAGAAGTCTTTTTTGCTCAGAACTCACGTAAATAAATGATGCATTAGGTTGCCACCAAAATCCCCAAACACAGAGCCCAGCCCAGCCCTGCACCCACCGGGCCTGTCCAGCCCTGTAAATATCACTCTCGAATAAATTCCGTTCTGAAAGTCTGACTTCTGCAGTCTCTTTCTTGCTTTTGTTCCATCATGACAAACTGAATTTCACGAGATTCCCACGGGATGTGATGTGACAAAACACACGGGAATTTCTTTTGCTACATCATGCATTCTTTTCTCTAATGGAGTAGAAATTTTTCTTTCCAAGCAAGAATACATTTCTAGGTGATAAAGTCATGTGAGCACATGGGAGCAAAGAAAAAAAAATTAATGGTGATCTAAAACATTAAGCTACTTTTACGAAGCATTTTGATGAACACCAGCAAGAGACAGAGTGTGATTATTGTGGCCATTAGGCTGTTATTTATGTTAAATTTGTGGCTCTTGTTGGCTTCAGAAGTGTTTTAGGAGTATAGCACTCTCAAGAGTCTATCAAATGTACTGGCAGATGCAACAAGTAAGAGAATGAGGCAAGAGCTCGCTGCATTTCCCACATGAAAACCGAATGTTAAGGAACTGCATTTGAAAATTAGGAAAACAGGGCACTAGGGACAACGGCATAAATGCTATAGAAAGAAAATATTGTGTATGAAAATCAAAGGCAATGATGCCATATGTTTTCCTGTCCCCTGTTATTATTTAATATCAAGTTAATTTCTTCAATTATAACAAGTGTTAAGAAAATTAAGCACTGAAATACAGTACCAGGAATAAATGAAGGATATAGCCTAGAAAATGCTGTTGCTGTCTCTCACTGCATCCACATTCTCTCACAGAGTGATTTAGACCCTGGTAGCTCAAACTGAAAAAAGTTTCTCTGATAGCAGCATCTGGTTTCAGGCAGCACAAACCAGAAGCTCCTTCAGTGCTACAGAACTGAAGAGGAAAAGCATCAAAACAAATGCTGTCTTTGTTACATTTCCAGAAAAGGGGAAAGCAAATGGCTGGCAAAGCCTATCCATTATATAACTGAAATAGTTCGGAGACAAGGCAGGAAATGACAGGAAGGTTCTACTCAGAGGTGGCCAAGCTTTGTCTGTAATTATTTGGCATTTGGTTGAATAAATGGCTTTGTTGCTGCCACAAGCACAGAGAACAGTAATGGAATAACAAACATTTACACCCAAAAATAGAAACACGGATAAAATATTCTAAGAGGATCGTGACACCCATCAGTGTGACAGCAGAACATCTTGCCTAATGTCTCCAGAGCAGTTATGGATAGAGGGAAGTGCTATCAATCGTGTTCTGCAGATGAGGAAAACCCAATAAATCTTCATCTTCAGCCACCCCAATGATTTTCCAAGCCCACCCCACTGGGCACGCTTCCAGCCCAACAGCAGTCACAGAGAAAGAAAGTCAGGGCTAAGATCTTTAACTCTTGGCTATTCCTCCTCTCAATTGTAGTTGCATTGTCTTAGAATTTTCCTTTCTCTCTCATGGAGAATACAGATAAACTGTACTTTCTTAATCTCTGTGTTTTGTGTTAGAGGTGTACAAGCCATAACCAATAGGTCTTTGGGGGTGGATTGTCTTTGGCCAATAGACACTTGTTTATTACTGTGTATAAAAAGAACTTCTTGTAAATAAAACCTTCTTCTTGGCCATCTTGAAGCCTGTCTGCCTGACCTCTCTACCTGCTTCCACAAATCCCACCAACAACAGAAAAGCAAACCATACTCAAACATCGCCAGCACAGCAGAGATGCCCCATTTCAGGTGCAGCGGGAAACAGAACTAACCCGAGAAAATATTCTGGAAATGCAGCACTCCTTAATCTCACCATTCCATTCCATTCAGCTCCTCCCACAAAGAATTAAGAAAAATAAAATCAGCCAGTTTCCAAAGGAAGTACAGGATGACACGTATTAGGGTGCATCTCCCTGATTCAATCTGTGCTTGAAGCGTTTCCCAAGCCCCATTTCTGATCCACTCTTTCATTCCCATCACACCGCTTTCTCTTGGCTTTTTTGGCCACCTCCTTGACAAGACAGGGTGAAGATGGATGATTGACGGGGAAGAACACGAGTGCTGTCCAGATGCCACAAGCAGCAAACCCACCTCATAATCTCCGGGGTCAGAATTCAGTGTTACCAAACTATTACTGCCTCAGAATGAAATCAGGAGAATTGGGAGAACTTTCTAATTGCTTCACCATTAATCTGGAACACTGTCACAGGCCCATAATAAGCAAGGCACGAGAACTTCAAATCATATTTGACAGATGGGCTTAATTAGTTATTCTCAGACAGAATCATAATATTTGCTGTTAATATTCATTCGAAAACACCCTGCTGGCTGTGATAATATTTATATGTTAATCCTGTTACGATAAGCTCTGGGTGCCAGAACCTCTCCAAACAAAATGACGGATATATTTCCAACCCCGATAAGGAGCTGCTCCGGCATTCTGCTGCAGTTTGTCACTTGCACAAGTGCCTCCCTAATCCGTGAAATTACACTTGTCACACTGAGTTAGCTTTATTAACACTATTTCCTGATCCATGTAAAACTATCAGAAACACAAAGGTACTGAATCTGCAGTTAATTAACATTGCCACCTTTGCATCCATGAGATCAGACCTTGGATTTTTTAGGAGAAATTAAAGAATATGCAAACAGAGTTTGTACCGTTTCTAAATGAACTATGGAGGCAAAAAAATTGGTAAGGGGCATCAATATTTAACTGTTACCCATTTTCCCTATTTGGTACCATCAAATATGTCTACATAAGGATAAAATGATTTCCCAAAAACTGTAGGGCACACTCTCTTTCCCCACATAAGGCTTGAGCCTACTTCTTGAAATGCATAGCTAAACAGATGCAACTAAATTTAATGAGGAAAACAATATCCTGGATAATGCATTACAAATATTTTGCGCCTGTTTACAAAGTGTGAGGAGGAAGTTCTCAAAAGTGAGAAAATCACACAGTCTCAGCTCAGATGGAACAAATCAAACCAGAAGTTACAGGGAAGTTACACACACATACCCTTCTCCCCACGTGATTTTCTTTCCAGTCAGATCCAACCCGTGTATGAGCTCATATTTTTTTCGATAAACACGAAGCAATGTTGGTACTCAGAAGGTGTGAGTACACAGAACCCACACCCACTGCATGAAAGACAACATAATAATTTATTTTTTTGTGTACCAGGGGTCACTTTAAAACCTTGCCACTGAATGATGAATAGTGAAGTCAAGATGCCAACATTCAATTCCCCCATGGGGCTGCTTTATATTTTCTGCTGAAGAAGAGAAATCAGGCAAATACGCTCTACGGGCCCAACAAGATAAAGTGGGATGGAAAACTCCTCGTTAAAATAATCTTTGATTTTGATCCAGTGCCCGTTTCAGTCAATGAAAATATTCATACTTTCTTCCGATAGCTTAGAAAGGGGATTTTCAAGAATCTGTCTGACAGACAGTGCTCGGCAGGAGGAAGCGCTCCCCTTGGCATACAGACACATTTCTTCTTTGACCAATGACATTCAGCCAGATATGAGACAAGATCAACTTTAGATGAGAGAAATGCAGGCTACTGTCGCAAAGGAATCGTGTAGAATCTGAGTTATTATAAGGAGAAAGTGACTCTTCCATGATTACAAAGGGAAGTTCTTCCCTTCCTCTTTTTTTTCACACATGCAGATTGCAAGGAGATGAAACTTCCCAATTATGAGGTTCAGAGGGTATTTACTTAAAAATTATAAACCACATAATAAATCCCCAAAACCCTATTAATTTGTAAAATTTCAGCTGTGAATCACACATGTAACATTGAAAGTTTTCTAACAGCAACGCCAACCACAAAGCAAACACAGTCAGGTCCTTATAAATATGCACTGGACTTGCAGTTCCAGAAGCAATGAACAAGTACCAGCCAATGACAGAAAAATGTATTCATAACACCAGAGAGCTGTGATTAAAAAAGGAACATCCACCTGCCCAATGAAGGCATTTTAAGACAGATCAGTGTTGCAGAACGGGAATGGAAAATAGAACATCTATTTCTTTCCGCAGATTAAAAATTCATATAAATCTCACCGACACCAACAAGTCATGAATGACCAAAAGTAGAACAAGAAAACAACCCAAACAAACAAAGGAAAAGGACCCAACCCACCACAAAAAGCTCAATAAAATTAATAAACCAAACCAAAAAGCCCCACTGCAAACTGCCCTATAGTGTGACCCCCTGCTATAATATCTGGCATCAAATAATTTGAAAAAAAATTAAACCAGCCACAATCAAATTCTAAGATACAAAACAAGTTCTTCTCAATTTGTGAAACCAGTATTTCTGTTAGTTTTTACTTCCTTTGAGTACTAGGAGTAAATACCATTTGTGTGGTGGAGTGAGCAAGGCAGTACAAAACAGACAGAGCTTTTCCAAAAGAATTTCCTCACGCACTACAGGAAAAATTATTTAAATTGCAGTGAAGTATTTGCAGAGGAGGAGCCCCATTATTTGTTAAAGCAGGGCTGCTGGGCAGGACATACCTGTTCTCAGAGGCTGCAGCTTTCCTCTGGCACACGATAACGGCGGGGCCGTGCTTCCCGCTGGAATCCGCGCTCTCGCTGATGTCCCACAAGTACGGGCTGCTGGCTCTTACACTGAACACGTTCACCCCTTTCTTCACCTTTGCCCTAGGAGAACAAGAAGATATTTCACCAATTAGACAGGAAATGTCAGCTCCACCTATTCCTTCTTTCTCCATTATGTTCCTCACAGAAAATGCCACCACTCGTTAGAGTTCAACAGCAGGATGAGGAAGGGAGATGGGAGATTGATGAAGACTTCCATATGCTGAAGAAATGAGCTCAGGACAGAAATGTGATTGAAGTGATGGTAATTACAGCTTCAGTCCCAGCCCCGCTGCAGGGTGGGTACATTCTGGAGCAGGCTCCTCGCTCCTGCTCCTCCATTACCCTCACTGTGGGCACGTTAAGGCTCCTCCTGGCCAGGAGTTATGGTACTGGAGAAGAGCTGTTTTTGTGGAAAGAGAAGTGAGTTGGGTGCAGGAGTCAAGAGCCATTGCCAGGCCTCATTCCAACCAAAATCTGCCTTTTTTCTCCCCCATCTTTGGGTTACTCCAAGATGACATTCCTTATCTTTGCTCTGACTTTCATCACCTTTTTGAGCCCACAGCATTTTCTTTTAATACCGTTGGGAGTTTAATTGTTCTGTCAGCTCTGAACTTAAAAATACTTAGAAATAATCTTTTTTTTTCCTAAAGCAACTGATTTCTGTGGAGCTCTGTTCCCATGTGTGAGGCTAAACAGGAAAAGCCCTATAGCAAACCATTTCCATCACGGCAGCTGGACCGGCTCCTGTGAGAGCTGCTCTCGTTCTCACGTGCCAGCACAGTAGTTCTTGCATGTGAAAAGAATAACCAGAATAAGAACTAGAAGTTATTAACCACAGTGGAGAAGAGGAACTTCATACAGAGACAGACACTCTGCCAAATATCTGTTTGAATTGCTCTTAGCGGGTGTTGCATTCTTGAATTCCGTCTCTCTCTGTAACTAAATACGTACCTTTAGGCACTACTGAATTACCCCACAGGTATAAATGCAATGTTGGCCAAATTACTGAATTAGGAGTCCCTGGTGTTGTTAACTTTTGGTTCCTGAATGTGTTTACAAGAGGTCTGCTGTGGTCAACCCTTGTAAAGGAGGTGTCAGGAAATGACAGTAAAATTATACTTGCTTAAAATCTCATACCCAAAATCCATTCAGTGCTACAGCAAGTTCTCAGTTCTGGGCAAAAACCCCAAAAAGGTATGTGAGCTTTTTGTCTAAACAGCTGCTGCCATGCAGAGCTGCTAACAGCAGTAAAACAAGCACCAGCAGCTCTGCCTCCACGTGAAATTACTCAGGAAATCTTTGAAGGACAAGAGCCACACAGATGTTTTCCGAATAAAAAGCCCAAGGATTCCTTCAACTGTCTTGAAGAAAAAGGATTACGTCTCATTTATTCTACCACTAACTCAATAACAGGGGCTGCAATTGCCTCAGCACACCTGGAACAGTAAATACGTGAAGGCTGCCAATTTTTGTGCAAGTTCCTCTATGCTAATTTCACAAAATGAATTTTAAGCAGGTGCTGCTAGACCACAGACATCCCTCAGGACAAGAGATCAGTGGTCAAAGAAGAGTGGAAATTAAACTGCACTGCTGATGTCTCAGAAAGGGAGGTAGGAAAGGCCACACAGCGTGGATGAAACATTTCTCAGCACGTGTCCTTAGCTATTCCTAGGGACTGGCACCTGCTCCTGCCTTCCTGTTCCACCTCAAGGGAGGAAAACTGCTGGGTGCCAGCTAAGAGCAGTGACAGCAAAATCCCTGCTCCACGGGGAGCTGTGGGTGGCTCAAGCCTTGTGAAGTTAATGCGGCTGTGAGTAAGAAACTCATCCCCAGCCCGGAGCTCTCCAAGGTGTCAGGGTGGGGTTGGGGTGGCTGAGCTGAGCTGAGCGACTCGAAAAGCCACAGCACGGTGGGGCTGAGCTGATCTGCAGCACTCGCAGCTCTGAGCGAGGGGCTGCCTTTATTTCACACAGCTGGAGCTCCTGCTGCAAGCTTGGCCCCCAGCTTTTTAATAACAGATCATAATGACTATACAACAGCTATGCTTTTGTACAGTTTATTCACAGGACTGGTGTGGAATCGAGGCAAAAGCAGCCTGAGACCATAGCAGAGCCTACCTTGCTCGGCCAGCACACCTGCCATAGCTGAACTGCCACTGAAAAGCTGGGCAGGTCTCAGCACTGCTCAGTAAACAGACACACGCTGAAAACTGGAGGAAGTTCTCACTTGTATCTTAAAAAGCTTTAAAAACCAGATAAAGTAAGTGTAAAAGCACAGACACATAACTGATACCATCCTCTTCTTTTCTCTCTGAATTCCTTTAAATGCCTGGGTGAGGAGGTAAACCAGAGAAACGGACACAGAACCAGGAGGACAAGCTAAGTTTGTTTATCCCTGACATTCACTTTATCCAATGGCAAACTGCCATCCTGTACTGACTTCTAATGCTTCAAAACAAATGCAGATCCTTGGGGTAAATGCAGTTTATAGATCAGGATTTCTTAGAAGAGATAAGGTCTAATTAAGTAATCTATGAAAAGCTCCAATCCCCTGATTTTACTGCAAACAGTAACACAAGTTTGTTGTTTTGTACAGAATCAGAGGATAGGAACCCCTTTTGAGGAATCCGATTAATATACTTCTATAATTAGCACAGAAGCTTCAATTCCTCGATCCCAGGAAATGCTTTTTCTTCCAGTACACCTCAATGCTGTGTTTTCCACTGCTGGGCAATTGCAGAATTTTATTCACCCCATTTACCATGGCAGCAGCGCTTTGCAATGACCAAAGAGTGACCTGGATGAAACAGGGTTAATAATAACGGAAGGTGTGTTTTTTCAACAGATAAAACCGAGGACACCTGAGGTGAGAGCGCTGCGGCCGCTGCCAGAGCTCCGTGCCTTCCTCGCAGATCTGCTTTATTGGATGGGCTGGCTGGCACAGGGCACGCTGGCTGTTTGACCCTCAGCTGCTCCCCAGGGCTCCCGAGGCTGCCTCTGCCTTCAGCCACAGCTCAGCCCAAGATTTCTGAACTGCGATGCACGAAAAACCCGCACGCCAAAGCTTTTCCGTGGATTTGCTCACAGTGAACAGTCTGGGCAGAAGATGTTGTGCATCTGCTCAAAACACTGGCTGGGCTGCAGCAAGGGAAGCTCTTGGAGTGCCTTGTGTCCATCACTTGGCGTTGGGCACAGTGTTTTGGAAAGAGGAGTAAAGAAAGGCCACAGACATTTCGGTCGTGGCTGGTTTGGGGCTGTTTCTTTCCAAGCAAGGAGCCCGTCCAGCTAGCCACCTTCCTACCCAGCTAGCCATCTTTCTATCCAGCTAGCCACCTTCCTATCCAGCTAGCCACCTTCCTATCGAGCTAGCCACCTTCCTACCCAGCTAGCCATCTTTCTATCCAGCTAGCCACCTTCCTATCCAGCTAGCCACCTTCCTATCCAGCTAGCCACCTTCTTATCCAGCTAGCCACCTTTCTATCCAGCTAGCCACCTTCTTATCCAGCTAGCCACCTTCTTATCCAGCTAGCCACTTTCCTATCCAGCTAGCCACCTTCCTACCCAGCTAGCCACCTTTCTATCCAGCTAGCCACCTTCCTACCCAACTAGCCACCTTTCTATCCAGCTAGCCACCTTCCCCGCTGTTATTTACCTCGATCGCTGCTCCCAGCACAGCACATCAGTTACCGAGGCTCGTGAGCAGCTCAGCCCTTGCACCAAATCAATCCTGGCAAACAAAGCCCTTGGGAGTCCACAGTCCCTGAAAACTCATCAGTGCTGACAGGGTACAAATCAAGGGAAGGGCGAAGCAGGAAAAAAACCACAGAAGGAACTCCCAGAATCAATACATCACAACTGAAATCAAGGAAATGCATTACCTAAGTGCATAAAGATAGCGATTCCCAATTCTATCCCATGACCCACTAAACGCTATGTTTACTCTAGTGATAGGAGGGGCTGCAGCTCCAATTAAAATGCAGGCAACGTCCTCTCTCATTTATCGGAGTGTCTGGTTTAGCATCTCCCAGTCTCTGCAGTTTACAACCAGTTAGCGCTCAGCTTTCAGCCCCTGTCATTACTGCGGGCTGGTAATGGCTGTGAAATTGTTACTTAAGTGTCGGATAAAGTGGAACAGCTGGCTGGTGAAAAATAACAGCGTTCCAGCGGCTGCTGCTAAGTGCCGTGGGACGGAGTCACAAAGAGCCTGCTCGGGGAGAGGCGGCAGGGAGAGATCACACTCACCTTACCCCAGGGAAAGTTCACACTCACCTTACCCCAGGGAGAGATCACACTCACCTTACCCTAGGGAGAGATCACACTGACAGCCTTCCTCCAGGGAAAGTTCACACTCACCTTACCCCAGGGACAGATCACACTCACCTTACCCTAGGGAGAGATCACACTCACCCCAGGCACAGATCACACTCACCTTACCCC
>VZTX01001047.1:36417-97792 GCA_013400915.1 Pardalotus punctatus | reverse complement strand
CGGCCCCGGCCCCGGCCCCGGGCGCGGCTCTGGGCCCGGGACCCCCCGCTCCTCCCGCCGCACGGGCTGGGCGAGGACTCTCTCGCCGCGGGAGCGCTGTGCTGCCGGGACTCGGGCTGACGCTGCCCTTCTCCGGGGTGCCGGGGACGTGACAGCCCTTCCGCTAAAGGGTCTTGAGGGTACGGAGCGGAGTCGAGGCCCGCAGTTCCCGGCGCGGGCGGCCGCGGCTCGTCCGGGTGCTGGCACGTCTGACGGCGGCTTTAGGGTGATGGGCGGTGCCGGGCGGCGCGGGTTGCCCGCAGGTTTCGGGCACTGACGGTGTTAAAGCCCCTCCTCTGCACAGGGTTATGCTCCAAGGCAGCACCAGAGGGAGCCGCTGCCCTGCCGGTACACGGCGCTGCCTCCCCAGGCAAACGACAGCAGCTGAAACTTCATTAATTTTACGTTAATTTCAGTAAACTCTTTCAGACCCACCCTCGCCATGCAGCCCTGATTGTCGGTCATTTGGCAGCACACCTCTGCTCACAACCCCCCTCCTCCTGGGTGTTATTCCCACCCCAAGGAGCCTTTCTTTGCTGTAGTGCATTTGAATTTCTCAAAACTATCTCTGGACTACACATCTGAAATACAAAGTAAACTATTTATCTCCCATTTTTCTGCTCAGGGGACTAGAGGGCAGACCATTTTTTTTCCAAGTTCAAGCACCTACGTTTATCCTCCCTAGTCTGTACTATACACCCAAAATACATGGAGAGCTTTCCGCTTCTCTGATGCTTCCAGAGAACTGATTATGGCACTCCTGAAACAGAGCCAGGCATCTTCCCAGCCCCTGACTCCCATCCTTGTTTATTAAATCACATGCCTTTCAGCTCTTCAAGGTGAATTACATTGTGGACTTTGCTAGCTCTCTGCAACACTGCTGATAAAAACATCTATCATGCATTCTGGATTTAGAATATTTGTTAAGAACCTTGCTCAGCAAGAGGTGCAGTTCAAAGCCATGTGATGTCTGGAGGTTAGGCTGCTGCTTCCTGAGGCGTGTAGGAGACAAACTGGAATGATTTAACTTCAGCAGTCAGGAAGGGAGCATGTGGTTAGAGAATACAAGAATAGAATACATTTTAGCAGACAATGCCAAAACACCCTACCAGGATTTAATGGTCCAGGCAGCAGGAAGAAGGCTACTCTCTGCATGAAACTCATTTGAGGAGAGTAACAGCCACTCTATATTCAGAAAGGAGCCTCAATGTAGAGTGAGTTAGGGATCATTTCTTTCAAGGCAGCTGGGAAGATTTTGGACATTGAATTGTTTTATGAGGATGTACATATGTAATGTCCATCTAGTATAAATTTCTAGAGTAAACTTCTAAAATAAATTTTGAAAACTGTTTACAACCCAGAGGTGTTTGCAAAACTCCTTGTGAAGGTGAAGAAAACGCTGTAACACTGTCACGGTTTCTAATAGGTTGGTCTCCTTTTCAGGGCTATGAGTGGCTCCAGGTTTTCTTCCCCTTCTGCCCTCATTGATCAACCCCTCTCCAGGCAGCATGTCCTTACTGCAGAGCAGGGGCCTCTCCCTGGGAGTTTCATGTGCTCCCATCCCATTCTGCTCCTGAGCCTTGCTCAGGGGTCTGGGTCCTCAGGACAACCCCTTTCTGAAGCTGGCAGAACACCCCAACCCCTGACAGATGTGGGACTCTACACCCACAATTCCTTAGGGAGGAGGAGGAGGAAAGTTGCCAGGCAGAGAGAAGGGAAGGCGTTTGGTTTAGTTACAGATTGAGGGCCCTTCCCAAACTCAGTAGGTGTCTGCCACAACCAATGGCAAGTTTTCAGCTACTGAACCACAGCAATCAACCTGCAGATCATGAATTTTTGGGGGTGAGGTTGTTCAGAGCATCAGAATGTCTGAGCTTTATGATGCAGGAGACAGTGACTGATGTTTTTTAAGCAACCTGAGTGGGGACTGAATCGATATACTCAAGCACAGAATTCTCTACTTGATGAAGTAATATCCTACAGCTAACTTTTGCAAAGAACACTCACTCCTTGTTAAATTACTACTATGATTTTGCTTTCTTAAGGTTTGATTTTCTATGACAAACCTCTTAATGTGGCAAGTGGGTGTTGCAATTTTCAATCATTGCCATTTAGAAACAAATTCAAGTAAATTGATACCAACTCTGTCCTGTAGATATGGGTACACATGTAAATGCAGTAGTTAAAAAATTAATTGCATCACACTAAATGTATTCACATGAGACACAGCACTGATTTAAATAAATTATTATAAAAATCATACTTTCAACCAGTGTTGTTAGATTAGTATAAAGGCTGTATTTAGACCCTTTGTCCCTACATCTCTGGCAAGAAGAATAATAGATTATGGTTTGTTTAAAGTCCTATTACTAGCAAAAATGTACAGTTTGAAAGTGATGTAATTGTTTTTGCTACAGTTAATTAATTAATTCCTACTCTGTTAAATTAACTTGAGTTTCTTGAAAAGCTGAAAGACGACTATTGAGGCTTTGAATACCTGACTCCTGGATTGCCAGAAGATGGCACTGACAGTCCAGGAGCACTTAAACACACGCCCACAAAGCCTGGAGTAACTGCATGGTGTCCCCAGATGCTGGATCCTAATTTTGTAACCTACTGGCATTAAAGCACAAGGGTGCAAGTGGAGAGTAACCCCACTTGCACTATTTGTAGCACACAACAGGAAGTACTTAGATATAAGATATGCAATTATCTGTCATGTTACCTCAAGGTAATGTCTGGAGTGCAGTCACCTCTCCTGAGATTGTGGGGAAGAAAAGACACAAGAATTATGGGCATAATTTAACAATAATGGGAATGCCACTAAACCTTTGTAGTTTCACCTTCTGTAAGTTACAGTAAATTCAGGAGCTACAGAGAAACATACTGTACTATGCTAACATCTGTTTAGTTACTTTGGACAGTAATAAAATAAAGTGCTACCACTCACAGGCAACATCTCTCTATATATTATTCTCAAATGCAGAGTCTAAAATTATGATTTGTTTTTAAAGAGTCAAGATTTACCCTAACAGGCTTAAGGATTTTAGTGCTAGTGTCTATAACTGATTTCACTTCTAGGTATGTAATAAGCTTGGAAATAAAAAGACAGCATGAAACAGTATTAAATTAAATACATATACTTTCAGTTCCAAAACAAGAAGCACAAAATACACAGGGCACAGTACAACTGACACTTTATTCCTTTGTGATGGGGATATATAGTATTGAAACTGCAAGAGTCACAAAAAAAAATTAAATCAAAGTGCAAACCTCTATTAGAACTGATTACGGAATGTATTGATGTTTTTGGCACAAAAAGTGGGGAACTATATACTGCAACAAGATTTAAAGTTTAATGAATGTAATGCTTCTGTGTTCAGTAGTCACATTTGTGCACTGCAGAACAATACAATGTAAAACAGTGACTAACACGATTCACATACAACTCTATACAATTTACATCACACGTCCAGTTAAAACTTCTCTGAAAATACATGAGGTCCACTGATACTTTGTTCACAATCACTTAACAAATACCATTCTTTAAGCAGGCTTATCTTTCCAGCTTCCTTATTGATAAAAGCAAAAATAGACAATCTTAAATAGTAAATTATTTTTCTCAAATGATTCCATGTGGATGTTGATGTTTTCTATTAATTTGGCTCTGACTTCATTGATACAACATATACGAAGCTGAGCAAAATCGAAAGCTCATTTTTTTCCATCTTTTCCAATCTGCTGTGAACAAACAGCATTCTGTGTACTGAATTTTTGCTTTCAAAACTGGACATAGTGGTGCCTACGAGCTCTATTCCTATCACATGGAAATCACCAAAAAAATCAGAGCATAGCTTCACACAGTGGCATATATTTAAAATTGAATATTAGCCTGGTAAACACAAAAATACATAAATGGAAGAATTCAAGTTTATCTCATAAGGTACAGTATGCATTCACATTTTCATTACAGAGAGAGACACTGTACTCACATTCTGTTGAAGAAAGAAACCCACATATTACAGATCTCCCTAAACTCTTAGCAAAGATAACAACCGTGAAATAGCTATAATGCACATTCTAGCTCTTTCATTTCAACTGAGCTAAACTGATTGCTAAAAGGAAAAAACCTTTGATGAGTAATTTAAGCCCCACTGCTGAGCTATTACCACAAGAACTTCTGTACTGGCCTGCTCTGTCATGCAGCCTGACAGTTGTTATCAAATGTTTTATGTGAGTAACTATCAGTGTTCAGTGTCTCATCTCCTTTTTTGGTTTGGGATTTTATTATTTATATTAATCAAAAACGATGATTTATATCAGGCATCTGAGAAATGTTCTGGTGACAAAACATACAGGACATGCATCAGATGCACATGTGTCACTGCAGAAATGTCCTCACAACTGAATTCTTTGTTTGGGCAACAGAAAAAAAAAAACGGCAGACAGCAAGAACAAGAAGCATTTGGCATGATTTTAGTTCTTAGTACCATACTGCAAATACATAAACTGAAGTGCTCATAATGTTTTTATCTCTAATGCCAGAATAAGGATTAATGCTAGAAGCGGTGAGGTGAGGGCGATCCCATTAACCAGCTTAGGTAACTTCTGGCATCAGACTAAGATGTAATTTAGAGCATCTATGTTAAGAGGCTGTGATTCCTACTGAGGCCAACAGAGAGAAAGCAGGTGTAGTTTTAGAGCACCTAAATTTTGTGCCTGAAGTTAGACAGTTTGAATACAACACCTGAAGGAATTCAGGTCCCTCAGCTGCTCCCTTGCTTTCTGTATACCAAAATGCAGCCCAGAAGCCAAGGAAATCTAAATGGCAAGAGATTAAAAACCAACCTCTCTGTCTACACAGAGGTATCTCAGCTCTGAAATCCTGACTCCTTCTCTCCCTCCCCTAGGGAGCCAGGGGAATTCATTGTCACCCATTCTACTGCTTTCAAGGACACAAGGTATCAACAGTGTCACCAGAAATGGTTCTCTGTTCTGAAGAAATCTTAAAGAAGAAGAGTCACCCTTGCCACTCTCTGGATCTACAGCTTCTGCTGACCATCATCCTTCCAGCTCAAAAGAAGCTGCTCAGACCCAAAGCTGACCCCTCAGTTTCTCCTTTCTCCTGGCACCTACTCAAGGAGGGAGTGAGTTTAGGATAGTCAACCATGGCTTGGGATACTTTGGAGTGAACAGTGAAGAGGGAGAAGTGAGGAAAAAGACTCAAGTAAGAAGAGCTGAGGCAACGTAAGGCAAAACCACTTGGGATTAAAAGAGAAAAGTGCTCATCATGCCTTGATGAGAAAACTAGAAAAGAGAATCTGAGGAAGGAGACAGGTGAAAACTGAGAGAGGGTGGAAGAAGAAAAAAAACAACACCACAGAAATATTTAAAGATAAACAAAACAAAAATCCTACAGCCTAACACTCCCAGTGTAGCCGGATCCTCTGGCTCCCTAGTAAGAGGAGGGAAGAGGGACTGAAGGACATGGATGGGGGCCATGCCCCAGGAGTTACATGGACAAGTCAGGGTGGGGGGCCTGTTCCAGCTTTGTATGACAGCTCCCATGGCTGCACAGGTTTTCAACAGAGTACAGCTTGCCTTTTTGGAGCTCACAGCTCAATACTGCAGGGGCACTTTTTGGCACAAAAATCTGTGTTTAATGTCAAGTTGTTTTGAAATGCGCGATACTTTATCAAATATTTAAAAAGCACCAAGGGAAGGCAGAAAAAGATTCCCCACTGCAACATTTACATCCCTAGAGCCTGATCACCTGGCTCAGGTTTAAATGATGGTGCACGGGAATGAAAGAGACAAAGGGGAAACATTAGGATAACTCTTTGGGACAGCACAGTCAGTAAGAGGAAAAAAAAACCAAACCACTTTATGTTTGGCTGGCTGAAGAACTTCCTTTGGGACACGCTCTTTTCAGATACAATATATTCGCTCATCACAGCTCTCTTCCCCACGATACCTCGTGTCATCACAACATACAGTGCACCCACAAAGCCTCAGGTGTACTCTGAGAGCTGCCAGGAGGTTTTCCCCTCATTAGCACTGAGAAGCAGCGTGGGATTTGCTGAAGAGAACCTGCGGCTATGAGAGCTTGTGTTTCTTCCCTTGTGACTGCACAAAAAAGCACATAGGTTTCCAAAGGATATCCAGGTGTGCACTTGGTCAATGCTGTTTGCTTTCCTGCAGACCACGTTGCTTGAGCCTCCTTACTCACTTCCTACTGTACCTCAGCAACATGACACAAGTGGTTCAGGAAAGGTGGAGGAGATGTCTAGGAAGCTGGTAACATGTTCAGACTGTTTGTCAGTTTCTGGAGAGTTCCCACTAACAGCCTCTGTTTGGGAATTTCTCCCATCCTTAGTTTACAAATGACTTAACAAGAAGCATGTGAATACAATGCTCTGTGCTTCACTTTGTGGTGGTGGAAAAAAAAAGCTGTGACTCAGTGGGTAAATATGTTGAGGAATCTGCTACAAAAATTATATTTGCCTTAACTGAATACCACAGTGAATATTCATGCCAGTAAAAAAAATAAGATGGTTATTGTTCCAAGGAAAACTGCCCCAAGGGCAGATAAAGTAAAAATGCCAATCTTCCAGGAAAAAATAGTTCCTCTTATTCATGGGCATACTCCAGGAATAGCTGTCCTTCAACCCCTTCTATCACCCTTTCCTTTTGAATTTTGCTACTAATTGGCCTCCAAAAGAGGAGAAAACAGAAAGGAGAAACAAATACATGTTAAGATGTAAACAAAGAGATTTAACTCCCCCATACTTTGGATTTCTTTTGTAATTTAACTTTTTCAAAAGCATCTCAGCCTTTAATTTTTGTGGTCCAGAGGCTTCCTAAGATCTGGCCTTTTCCAAAACTCCTCTCCCATTCTCACCACGTTGAAAGTCGTGGTCTTAGCAGGAAACTGGGACCTGAATTTGCAGGAGGTAACTTGTGTGGCTGCACTACTCTCTTCTTCTGTCATTCCAGTTTCCTAGGCAGTCACTGCCCTGGAATGCTCCCATCAGAGGAAGCTCTTCCAAAGTTGGCACCTGATGTCTGAAACGGATCCCAGCCCCAACTCTGCCCAGCAGCAGCAGCAGCACTGTGATATGGCCAGGACAGTGAGCACAGTCCATTGCCCACTGTTCCAGCTAGTGTACACAAAGCTTCCCTACCACACAAGGTACCTGGTTCATGAGCCCACTGAGTTTTCTTCAGTCTCCCCAATACCTTGCACCACTGAAAGTAGAAGACTGAGGAAGGAAAAAAACATATTGAACAAGGAAGCAAGAGAAAAGAAGACAGAAGGGAACAGTGTAAATGCAACAGAGGTGCTTGAAATATTGAGAATTAGCTGAGTTTCATAAAATTTTCACACAGATATGTTAAACCACTAAAGCTAGGGGTTAGCCATTATAATTGTCTTTTGCTAGCCCATGGGACTAACTTACTTCAGAGTTATGTGCTCCCAACAAACCCTACATCCACCTTAAATACCATCTCCAAGGACATAATAAAAATTCACAATGCAAAAAATTTGTAAACAAGGGTTAGTAGCACAGTGGTACAGTAGATTGTCAATAAAAACAATAAAAGTGTGGGTACAGATTCGTCTACCTTGTGTGTAACATTATTGCCAGTTACAAGGGAGGAACTCTGTAAACTCATAATTCTGAAGCTTTGTTAATAAGCACAGAGCAACAGGTGAGTGACCCATCTACTTTCTCCAGTTCTGTGTTGGCTATTGGGATCAGCATGTGGTCCTTCAGTTTTTCAAATACCTGTTCAGGAAAGAAAATGTAAGGGAAAATAATTACACTTTGCACCTCTGTTTTTCCTTTTTTAAAGTATTTACAGAATGAACAGACATGGATTTGTCAGCAGGTGCCGAGCCATCCCATCACTGTTCATCACCATGAACATTTATGGTACACATGGCCTTCTGGCGATGGGATTCATACACATTATACTGCAGCGAGGGAGCTGCTGCTACATCCAGTTATGTGCAAAGAGCACCAGAGGCACAAAAGACCAAGTCTCACCAGTAATGGAGCTGAGAGCAGAACTGAGGCCTCCCAGCTTTTGCCCTCTGCTATTTCCATGATGGGATAAAACAGCCCATTCTGAAGAGCACTGGATTTCAATGCCCAGGGGGCTCCCAGCGGGGTGGGGATGACAGAGGTCTCTCCGGCACACCCAGCGTGGCTCTCACCTTCGCACTCTCCGGGTACTCCTCGGGGGCTCGGTGCAGCAGGACGTGCCCTTTGCTGGGAATGTTCAGGTAGATGCAGTTTGCTGCGGCATCGTCAGGCACTGTCAGCTTGTCGTAGCGGTGGTCACTCATCTGTTGCATGGTCTGCCAGGAGACAAAGTGCAGCTGTTCAGATCAAGCACATTAACAGTCCCAAACAAACGGGAGGACAGAATCTTCAAAAATAGCTAATTGTGATTGCTGAAGCTGTCAAGGGCCGTTTTGCTATGCAGTAAGTAAGGATATTTCCTTTTATCTTTGCCCTTTAAGGAAAAATCTACTAAACCTAACTGAAGGGAGCAGTAGAAAAACCTTTGTGCAACGGCTCCTGCAAGTAGCAGGATTAAACAGGGCACTCAGTAAGCATCCTCTGTGGGGTCTTTTCCTCAAGGATTGCACACTGAGTATGCAAAACTGCTCCTGACACTGATTGAGACTATAGGTGCTCAGCACCTTCCAAAAAAGCAACCATTGTTTAATATTTATATAATGAGTGTGAACTAACCCAAACAGGACAGGAATGGTTCCCAGCTTGGATATCAGCCCAATCTTAATTCTTTTCAAGGAACTCCGTTCTGCTTTGCAAGCAGTTACTCTTTCACTGAGCACCTGTGCTGGGGAGCGAGCAGGCACGTCTGTGCTAATCCTCGTTCCCAAGGGGACAACACAATAACCCCCTTGCAACAGAAGAGCTGCTGGGTTTCAGAGGTTTGGGTTATAAATATAAGGCTCATACACCAATGGAGATCCTAGCTGGCTGGAATTTCAGAGACAGAGTCTCAGGACACGACAAGCATGCAATCCCATGTTTTGGATCAGATCCTTTTTAGTAAGGATGGGAGAAGCCTGAAGACAAGATGCCTGACTCCCCATTGCAGTGTTCCAGCTTTACATCAGCTTCAGCCTCACAGAGACCAAGAATAACACAGAACTGAACATGGCTCAAAGTCCAAAACCTTGGCCCTACTGAAAGCCTAAGCAAATGCAAGTGTTTCCGTTTCTCCCCCAGTCCCCCAATGTTCCCACATACATTGCAAAGACAAAAACAAAAAGGCTTTTTTTTTCAGCTTAAAATATTCACACTAATATTATTGTTAGAAAAACTTGGTCTTTTGTTAACAGAATTTTTCAACTAGATTCCCTTCTCAGGGAAAACCCAGAGATTTACATCACACAGCAGAAAGCAGACTTCAATTTTAGGCACAGTTAAGTTTGTCATTAAAGTTGCTTGCACGGTCATTCATCTGTACTATTTCTCATTCATTAAAAAAATACTACATGCAGCTGATTTATAACTGGGTCTACAACATACTGGGAAACAACAAAGAACTCACGCTTGCCCACACCTATGGTAAGTAATTCCTTTATAGGTCCGGATACATTTTTCATGTTCTAGCCTGAGTCATCCACATCCTGTGAAGAACACGAAACTCACAACAAAGAATGCCATGCATTCTTGAGGAAGTGTTATCAGATTGTCATTTCTTGTTCCTTCTCATGTTATGAAACTCTCCCAAGTTCCCAAGAACACATCTACATCCATAAAAGGTTAATGTGTTTTTCTGGGGAAAAAATCCTTGCACCTCTACTTCACCAGATGTAATTTTGTATTTCCTTGTGCTTAGCACAGTTGATTTTCTTTTTTATAATTTTGTTTCTGTTATGCTGCCAAGATGTGTTTTATTCTGCTTTCCTTGATGTTGCAGACATCCAGCAGCTGGAGACATGCCTGCACCTAGTGTGGCTATTCTACCTGGTAACCAGAGTCAGCAGACACAGCCTGTACCTGCAGCTTCCCTTTTCCTTCCTACATAATGTTTTTATGTCTTGACTAAGCAAATGTTTCTTAAATCTACACTAAAATACACGTATCAGTAGAAGAAAAGCCACTATGTCTGGATTTCACTAAGCTCCCAGTTGCTCTTTCTCCACGCCTTGCTGGAAACAGAATTCTGATATTGGAGGTTTTCAGCAGGAACAACTCATTCATCAGAAATACATTGTGAATCACGGTGAAACACTTCTATATGAAATTATGAGAAAATTCTTAAGCAGAAGGGTAAAGACAAGTCTTCCATTCATTTGCTTCTGCAAAATGCTGAAGTGAGAACTGCAGGAGGCAAGCAGAAATGAAGGACAAGTGGCATGGCTCTAGTGCCTAAAGGACTGGCTTCAAGGAGCCTGGGAGATGATGTCAAGGGCACATTAAGAGGATTGTTTTCAATATTAAAAAGCACACAAACAGTGGCTGCATTAGTTCAGGAACAAATGAGAAAACCTGAGTGAGAAAGTGAGACAAAGCAGCACAGGAGTTTGAGGACACAGCAGTGACGGTGGGACTGGGATCTCAGCTAGCTGGAACAACACCACAAGAAAGCTTTTATTAGTAACTGAAGGTTTGACAATACAAGATTACTCTCTTCTTCAGCTCTTAAGATAAAAAGGAAATCGTATTTGCAAGCTTTCATCGCTGTTGTAACTATGCCTGCCTGTTGAAGTAAAATTTCAAAAACCACTTACTTGAGAGAGTACCCAGGCAATAATGCCCCAAACCTGCCCCACAGGGAGGCTCTGGATGCAGCAGAAATGCACCAATATGACACAATCAGGGTACTTTACAGACCCATGTGGTTTTCTGTATTTCTATTATGTGAAGTCATTAAGTACATGTGCCTGGCCAGATTGACTCCATGGCAGAGAAAAGGAGATAAAAGCAAGGTCCTTTGATTGTATTTTCTATCAGATACATTCCAAAATATGATACATTTATAGAGGGCTGGCTTTCTGTCCACAAACGTTGGACAACTGGCTACATTAAGAGCCAGGCATTTCCCGCGTGCCTAGTTTTTCTGGGAATTTTCTTCAGCCTGAAGAGGGTAATTTTCACTGCACATTCTCTCAGCCCTTAGTCATGCTTTCCTTACGTTGAAGTCATTCACATAGCCTAAAATGCCTTTTCTATAGTTTTTTTTACAGTGTGTCCTCAGACAACTGAGGTAATGGATAAGCTAAATAATCCTAACTATGAAGCAGCATTATGCATGAAGGAAAAATGCGTGTGCGTTTCGGGGCTATTATCACTGACAGAGCTAAGATGACTGCATGCACTTTTAAACCAGGCCAAGCCCAGCTATAAATTTTCCCCCCTCCATGGGGAAGGCCCCAGTCTGAGCCCTGCTGCCTACTCACACTGGGATCTACTCACATCCAGATTGCTTTGGGACAGAGAGTGACCAAACCCACCACACCTGCAATGCACATTTCTATCTCCAACTCCCCACAAGCAAAAACATACACACACTGAATGTTTCTCTTGCTAACAGGGCATTGAACACCACACTTAAAAATGCCTGTGTGATGTTGACAGAGAAGCAGAAGCCTAGATTTTCAGGATTTGATGTCTGTATTGATTAGCCCTTTCTGACCCCCAACATTCAAAAGAAAAATCAAATCTAAGCTTAAGTCGAATGCATATAACTCTACATCCACAGGATCATTCCCTCACCAGCTTTCAGCTATCCTTTCTTAAATCCTTCATCTCACAGTATTCTTAAAAGAAAACTAGTCACTTCAAACCATTTAGGATTTTTTTCTATCCAACCTCTTTTCTTTCTTTCCAGGCTGGCCTGTTTTACACTGACACTTAAGCAACATTTGGCCTGGGATCCAAGAGAATGAAAGGTGTGAGAAAAGATAAAACTACATCAAGGTTTTGCCTACAATGACAAAAATGAAGTATTTTTGTGGTGCAGGGCAGCTAAAGCAGGTGAGAAGAGTAACTCAGCAATAGGCAGTCACGTGCCCCCAGGCTGGATGGGAGTTTGGAAGGACAACATGTTTCTTTTTTGCTTGGAGGAAAGACCACTTGTCCGGGTACAACACTAGGCCTATGCCCTTACATGCTGGAGGCAAAAGATGAGGACAGGCACCTGGCCAGTCCATTGCCATCTGGAAGGATGGCTGAGAAAGGTAAATTAGTGCTTTCCATCTGGGAAATACTGCTGATTACCAAATGTGCTTTTTAAAAATTCTTGCAGCACCTGGAAAAGCTTCTTTTTTAGTGCTGCATGGTGGGGTGTCTCCAGCCTCAGGTGAGAGGTGATTATACCCACTTTTGTAACCCAAGATAGGGACTGGAGGTGACCGAGATTTGGCACATGGTTTCCAGGAACCTCAACTCATCAGCTGTCATACAGAGTGATAGCAGCTCAGCACTGGCCCAGGCCCAGGAGTCTGCCTGGTTTGCTTTTGAACATGTAGCAATGTAGCCACAGAGTTCAGACAGCCACTCTGCAAGGAAACATTTCCTTCCTTTTTTTGAACTTGCCCCGTTAGAGCTTATATAGTTTTACAGCTTCCCTGGTGCTTGCACTGGAAGAGACAGTGAACAATTGATCCCCACTCACCTTTTTCACATAATTCCTGACTTTTTAGGCATCTCTGATCCCATCTTAGTTGTCTTTTTTCCAGGCTACAGTCATAGCTTGCTTAGTTTGCCTCCTTAGGCAAGCTGTCCAGGCATTTGTTGGTCCTTCCTGAACTTTTCTGAATCCTACCAGCTCTGCTTTACCTTTGTGAAATGAAGGCCCTGTGCATGCGAAGTGCGCACAACAGCCAACATGCAGAAGCACCACAGCTTTATCAGTGGCATAATGACATCCTCCATTTGGTTTTCAGCTGAGCTAGAAATTTCAACAAACCCAGGATCTCATTTCTGCAGTAATGATCAGGCAGAGCATGATTTCGTATGTGATGTTCAGAATAACACCAGAGTAACATTCAGAATTATCATTCTCTCTGTCCCTGCCGCACATCACCTTACACTTGAACCGAAATTCAGTCACTGTTTTATTGCCTGTCTGTCCTTTAAATTCCTTCCTCATTTCTTCATATTTGGAGAAACCATTGGCACTGGAGAGAGAAAGCAGCAGCCTTTGGGTTCAACGCAAGAAAGCGCAGGACAGAGTGTGGCTGGTGATGCACAGCACCATCTGCCTCGTGCAGGGACTCAGCAGCTTCTCAGAATTTCCTTGAAACACAGCAGTGACCATGAAACACTTGGCTAGGATGACCAGAGGGGACAGAAGAGCCGAGCTGAAAAAGCCAGCAACCTTGCTGGAATGTTGAGATCTATCAGGAGTGTCCCCCCTGACACACAGACAGGCAGGAGAGAAAACAGCGTAGCAGACTCAGTAGGAAGGGGACATCACAGCCACTTTGAGCAGTATAAATCATAGGAGAATGATCTAAGTCTTCTTGTTAGGTACCTAAAAGTCTGATAGAGATACAGGATAGGCCAGCACAGACCTATAGATGCAAACTACATTCAGGATCAGTTTGAAGCCAGCAGTGCCCGGGTCTGCCATGGTCAGTACGCCCAATTTCTTAGTCCACACACAACCAGAGTGTTGCTTTAATTTCTGCCTACCACCCACGGTCTCAGCAGCTGGGCTTTGGGCTTTGCCTCCCTGCTGCACCCTCTCAGTCATGTTTTCCAGAAGGAACAGCTCTTTTAAGCAACCTCTCCCACCCTGCTCCTCGGCTTTTCCTGGCGCAGGACACCTTTTGCATCACCACAGATGTGATGGGCACCGAGTGCTGTTCCTGTGCACACCTGCACTGCTCTGTCCCTCTGAGCCACCTTCCCTCATGGCCACACTGTCACCTGCCTGCCAGCTCTGCCAAGGACCACTGCAAAGGGAAACCGTGACCTGAGAAGGCGAAAAGGAAGTGGATTACGTGGGCTGTTGTTTTCTGTCGAGAAGGCGAGAGCACGAACATCCTGTCTTTTGGAACAGAAACCCAGGGAGAGAATAGTCAAAGTGAAAAAAAAGAAGCAAAGGAATAGAAACATGAGTCCCCATTTACGCAAGGCAAATGACATCTTCTCAGTCAGCCTCTGACCCAGCTCCTGTGGCTGACAGCCTTACTGGTGAGGAAAAACATGTACTGAAAGGGACACTTTCCTCACCCTTTAAAAACAAACAAAACCCTAAAACTGATTAATACAGCAATCTCTGGTCTATAAATATATACTTGAGTCTTTATCTCAAAAGACTAGATTCTTCTGCACACTGCAAACTGAACAGCAGTAACACTCAGAGGAGTGCAGTGTCTATTATAACATCTAAAATTAATTAAAAGTAAAACACAACATTGACTTTTTAAGACAGGAGGTCATCTCGCACTCAGTTAAGACCTACATGCTCTAAGATGATGTGTACCCCTAATTCATAAAGCAATGAAGAATCAGAAGGAGATAAAGTGCATAGAATTGTATAAATTGATTAATTTTCCTATCTACAAGGCTGAGAGAAGCAAAGTCTCATTTTTTAATATTCAGCTTTAAGGAGAAAGTTGTCAACACTTCTTTGTATTTCACTAACCTTTCTTTGTTCCTGCATTACAGAAAAGTCAGCATTCATCTGCACTTTCTGCTAATTCCCTACCTGATGTCATCTTCTTTAGGTTATTAATATTAGTAATGATTTCCACAGCAACCCATTGTGATAGCATAAATAGAGGATTATGACTTCATGTGGGGAATAAGCAGAGGCACAAATGATGAATTCTTAAGGCAGAGGAGATAATGTTTTCATGCAAACTTGTGCACTACTAGAAAAGACAGATGCTATACAGACAATAGGAACAGCAGATTTAGCTGAGCCTTTTCCTGTGGCACAGTGGTGCAGGCTGTTTTCTAAGAACACCAGAAGGATGAAGTTTTCTCTTAGGTGTCTGTTCTGGAGGCACTTCTGTGACAGAGCTGGGAACCCCTCTGCTTTATCCAGGCACTATAACCCTGCTCTCATGCAGAGAAACAGTACCCAGCTCTTCAAAGCTGGCACATTGCAGAGACTTCAGTTACACAAGATGGAGTAAGAACAAAAGGCATTTAATCAAAGGAATGGGGGCAACCGCCAATGCAAGAACAACTCCTTGTGCTCAAGTCTTTAAAAGCACTGCTCTGATCATAGCTTGGATACAGACCAAGGGCCCAGTTACCCAAAAGAGACTCCTTTCCATTTTATCCTTAAGATGTGGTTTTGATAAACCTCTCTTGACCACTGTCAAAACAGCTGTATTAGCAATAGCGTGCTCCAGGGAATAATTCAGGGAATGAGTGAGCAGCTCCACTCCCTAAAGAAGATATTAAATGAGAGAGTCAAGAACAAGGCAGGACAATCATGCCCAAGCTTTTATTGAAAGATGGAGGAAAAAAGAAAGGTGTTTGCTAAAAGTGATGGCATTGCCCAATACACTCCTGACCATAAAGAAATCCCACTGAATAATGAGGCTGGACTCCAGGATACCAAAGACCAGCACCAAAGGGCAGGTGTCACCATGGCTCTGGGTCCTGCTGGGACAAGTCTGTGAGGGGACATGAGGGGTTACAAGATCAGCTGCATCACCTGCTCTGCCTTGCACCCTGACTGGCAATGTCACTCAGTGCTGACATCTGCCACAGCCACGCTGCCTCTGTAATTAGCATCCACTCCTCTCAAATGACCAACTGAAATCCCAGATGTTTCACAAGCCACTCCATTATTCCAGATCTTAGAGGGAATATGCCAGGGAATATCCTCAGCTGCCTACAAGATTAGGCTCAGGCCATATGGTGGGGTGGGAGGAAAGCCCTCCCTGTTCCAGTCCTCATCCCCAGCCACCACGCTGGGTTTCCTTCCTTCCTTCCTTCCTTCCTTCCTTCCTTCCTTCCTTCCTTCCTTCCTTCCTTCCTTGTCCTCTGCTCCCTTCCAAGATCCATCAGCAATCACCAGGCACCCTGCATTACTCCACATCAGCAGGTTCACACTAAGGCTTCCTCTACCAGTCCTGTGGGGAGAACCTAGGTCTGGTCCTTTGGTGAATGCCTGGTACCAGAGCCTACCCAAAGCACAAACTCATTTCTCAACAGTGAGAGAACAACTTTATTAGCAGGAACGTGCTACAAATACAAACCATACTCCTTTCAAGGGAATAGTTGAGCTTGTCAAAGTCAGGAACACCATGTGCAACCCTCAGATCTTTTGGGGTTGCTACTGAGTTATCCAAAGGGTGACAGAGATGGTTTGATCAAGGACTGTGTCCACAATCATCTCCTGCTGTCCAAGTCTTTACTTATCACAAAGTAGAGGAAAACTGTGCTCTGTATCAACCAAAACAAACAAACAGCCGCAAATGTGGTTTTTCTGGACTTAGTATTGAGCAAGAGAATACAGAAAGGAGTGTGCAACAGCTGCTATGTCATGGTTCCCATTGCCACCTTGCCCAGCTTTTGCCTTTGCTGCTGGAACCTGAACTGGATTATGTCCTGGGCCAGTTCCTACTCTTCCGCTGTCCCAACGAGACTCCAGGGCTGTCTCTGGTTGGGGAAAGAGTGGTGCAGAGTGTTCACCTGCAGCACTGCCACATACACTCCCTACACTGGGACTGGCACTGTCACAGCCCAAACCTGTCCTCAATCACACTCACAGTAAAGGTCAGCAACTCTGACAGTGCAGGATCAGAGCCCAAAGGTGACACGTTTATAGGAAATCCTGGCCTCACCGAGGGAACTGAAAAATAATCCCAGGTTTCATCATCTCAACAAGCATGGCCAGTGTTCAAATGTGGAATTATATGTACGGAATTATAAACAGGTTTAACTACAAGAAGGAATTAAATGCATGCTGAAAACAGCAGAGGGAAGTTAAAGTTTCAGATGTGATAGTCACCAGAGGCCCCAGTACTTTCTGCACTTAATTTGTCTCTTTCTTTCACCAAGTTTCCTGAAGTGCCACTTTTCAGCCGCAGTCCAAATATATACACTACACTTGCCAGAACCTGAAGAGGATTTAATGGTTAAAATGTCATTTCTGATTTATTATCTGCTTCTAGCATGTGGTCTATTATCCTAAACTCTGTGGATTCATTTCCCAGCTCACTTGCAGTGCTTTACATTACACATACTGCACTAAACTCACGATCAATTTCACTTGGCCATACGTGAGAACCAGATGCAATTTCTTTTTCTATTTTTAAGGATACAGAAGTTGCACCAGTAAGAACAATTTAGAAAAAATTCTATTTCAAACAAGACTGCTAGTAATTAGATAAATCCTATTTTAAATGTCAAATGTTAGCATAGCAAGATGTAGCAGTTCACTTCTAGCAGTTGCCTAACAAGACATGCAAAAACAACTCAATTACCAGAGATTGTTAAAAGACAGCTTCATCATCTTGCTTGTATGATGAATGATGGCATTTCCAGCCATGAAAAATGCCAGCATGAAGGAGGGGGTTAAAATAACAAGCTATCACAATAAAGGAGTGGCATGTTGGGCTGTGCCAGGCAACAGACTCGGCAGAAGCTCAGGGGACTGTACTGCCACAGACTGTGCTGGGTAACAGGAGAACAGCTGACAGCACTGCTACAGCTCAGCTGAGCTGGTGAAATCCAGGCAGCAGCTTTTAATTCCAAGTGTCAGCGCTGCAAAGATCCTCTTGCACTTGCATTTCCACAAGATTGCAAGAAGCTGATTGCCAACTGAATTTTTTTTTGCTTTGGAGGCACGTGAATACAAATATATTGTCAAAAAGCAAGAATTCAAATGTTAGGGGAAACTGGTGATCAGCAGCACTGCAAATACCACCATTTCCAAGACAGACAGACAATTTACCCATTTGTTTGCCAATAATTTCTCTGAAGAGATTTAGACTCCTGGAGAAAAAGCCAGATACAACTCACTGGGACATGTTCTGGGTAACTCCGTGTGTTGCTGTGACATGGCTTCCTGACATGACCTGTCAGCTCACTAGGAGCATGAGAAGGGCACAAAACTCGTGCTCCAGGCCAGAGTCCCTATCCTCAGCTGGCATGGTCCAAGAAAATGTTACCCTCAGACACATGCAAACACGCTGCTAGAAGTCCAGTGCAGAGAAACACACTGAAAACTGACAGTTATTTTTTAGAAATATATCCACCAACAATCAGAGACTGCTAGATTATCTTGGTAATTACCATGTTCTTTTAAAAATCTATCTGCTTATTACTGTACCTTGATTAATGCTGGTGTGTACTTGATGGTTGGTTACTAGCAATATTCAATCAACTCAAACAGAAAATATTTTTGGTTACAATAGCTGAATTGATGCACTGCAACACAGTTAACTGAGCTGTGCAGAAGGGTTTAATCAAACTGATGAGTTCTCAGATTAGCCCCTGCTTAAGTTCAAATTGCAGCACTGAGCAACCAGTATTGTACTTGAATTTTGGTCGTGTTTATAAACACTCTATACAAGTGTAGGGATTTCTGGATTCCTGCAAGCTTCATCAGGGTTCATGATGCATTTTGAGTTTGAGCCTGAATATTTGGGATAGTGAAATTTCACAGGGAAAGGTGCAGGGCACTTTTCATCCCAGACTAAATCAATCTCACAGCATCAGAAACATCAGACCTTCACAACCAAAACAATTTGTTGTAAGTTTCCACAGGAAGAAGTCAGGGGTGATAAGCTGGAAATGTGCTCCCAGAGCCTCACAAAGTGATTTACAGTATGAGAGTAACTTTGACAGCTTGTTCAAATGAATTAAATGAGCAAACTTAAAGCCACTCCAAACTACCTGGGTAGGCAAGGGCCCATCCTCTCGCTTAGGAGCTCCCCTAAGCTCAGGTGTGGTGATCATGCTGCAATCCTATCACCTTAATCGATGCCAGGCTGCAAGTCTAAGATAGCAGACTACACTTTCTTGGCCCCCTCAACTCAATCCATGTCCAGCAAGGAAGACTGGGATTTGAAATGTTCTTTTTGTCATAGCTAGGGACTGAGGCATTTTAAATCCTGAACTATCACAAGATAAAAAAGGAACAAAAGCCCCAACAAATCTCTGCTGAGCACTGATAGTAAAAATGATGCTGCTAGGCAATGAAAAGTCCTAAGATTATGCCCATGAAGAAAATATTCAAGACCTCAAAAGCAAATGTGCAATGAAATATCACAGCACAGCAGTAAAGACAAGAAATCTGACAGACCTTCATCTTGCAAATATTTAAAGACATTTTAAAGTAATAAATATCACTAGCTGACTAAAACCAAGGAGGTGTACATGACATGCAGTGTAGGTTCCTAAGTTCTTTGAGGACCAGGGATGTTGCTTTCAGAGTTACACACTATTTCTGTTGCAAATGTTCTGCCTGGCACAGATTTGGAGCAGTGCCTTGGCTACTGACAACAATGTTGTTCTTTAAAATAATTCACAATTTAGAACCAGGGCAAGAGATACAAGTTGGGTTGCATAAGTTGCACTTAAACTGAGCAGATCTCAAAGAGCTTTCTCACTAGTACAGCAGAGACTCTACCACTTCTCATTTCTTATTGGGGACACACAACTGGCTTCCTCCATGCATTAGTGATCATGTAGCATATCAAGGATGCTTCTGCAAAACCAAAGAGCAGAGTCTCTGTGCCCACATCTCTGATGAAGTTTGATTTGGTAGATTTGCTCCAAACACACCCAGGAGGCAGGAAAGCCACAGAGCTCAGTACAAACTACAGCAGCAATAAACATTTCCCATGGAGGATGATGGTGCTAGCACACCACTGACCTGCTACACAATGGATTATTGGTTTCAAGTCTGCCAGTAAAGAGAGACTCAGACACATGAGGCCTCTTAGCCTGGTTCAAACCCACACCTCACACTTCACAGGAAAATGTTCAGAGACTCCAACTATCAGCCAGGCTGGGGTGAGACTCCTCTCTCTTCTTCCGGTTGAAGCCATTCTGTTACGTGACCCTCATGGGACCAGAGAGGGAAAGGTGGGACCAGGAGGACACTTTACTTTGCAGCCAGGTGATGAAGGGAGGCGGGACAGTGGGTCCTGGCCTCTGGGCCCTGCAGCTACTGATTTATCCAGAAAGTCTACACTGCATACACAGGTCACCTTTGCAGTGGGGATCAGATCCCTCTCCCTCCTTCTTCATGACAGAACTTCCCCACTATGAATTCTAAAAGCCAAGTTTCTTCATGGCAATATCTGAAGTAAGTATCTCCACTGGTCTGATTATATCTCCCTTCTAACACCAAATTATCACATTTTTAGTCTACAAAGCTGTGAATAATAACCTGTATAATCCATTTATTTCCTTAAGACAATTAAAATTAAATTAACATCACCATTCTCTTGCCTGATATAGACATTCTCTATGGTTTGCACACACAGGAGACCCAAACATGTACTCATTGTTTCCTCTTTCATTGGTCTATATCTACTTTAAAATTCCAGCATCCTTAAGCAGATATTAAAACAAAAAAAAAACCCAGAAGGAGGTCTGCTGTTAAGAAAATTTGCTAACGTGCTTTACCTTGAGGGCTTTCTGTGCAGCTTCACTTGATCCAATGGCAATCAGGTTTGGTCCAGCCATGCTGCAAAAGCCCTTCAGGTGCAGAGAATCATGAACAGGGACTGTGGAGACGGCATAATCCTGTAGAGGAGTAAAGAATGGTGCTATAAATATTTTTAAAGTGTCCTAGTTCCATAATTATATTGACACATTCCGTAATTAATTTTACTCTCTGCAAATTATCAACCCCAGGGCACAGTATCAACTGTCTAAGTGTGACACTCTCTTCTGGACCAGCTTGTCTTGTCTGGAGACTGGCACAAAATCCAGAACATGTTTCAAATATTACTATTGTTGCAAAAATAAAGAAATACATTAAAATGCTTAATTAAACATTATGTACATAAAACCTCTCCAGAGACGGGTAATAAGAACACAGGGCTGATACATGAGAACGTGAAGAACGTGAGCATTTATATGCTCTCAAAAAATAACAGCCTCCCACTATACAACTGATTTTTATGCAGCATTCTCACATTTCAGACCCAACTTCAGCATCTATCACTCTACAGGATGCTCAAACCTTTTCAGCAACTTGTACTTTTGGGGTTTTTTTAATAAGGTCTTAAATTAAGTACATGAGTACAACAAACATCTTGGCTAGTATAATTGTTAAATTAGATCAGTGAATGACAGCTTGTATTTCCTGTGGCATGAATGAATCTACAAACCTTAAATGTGTCAGCCAGAATTTCTGCACCACGTTGATTTGTCCGCCTGGAAAGACCTACGAAAAATTCTCTGCCTGGAATGAAAAAAGCAGGCCAGCTTTAGAGACATTCTGAAACAATCTTTCATGGATTTTAATTTTCTATATTTCTTTTCTCAAGCTGAGTAGTTAAACTGAAAATTCAGCATAAAAGAATGCAACCTGCAATTGTGAGCTGATAATCTAAAGCAATTAATCTTTTTCCAGAAGACACATTTCACCAGAAGCATAAATAGCTTCCTCTTCTACATCTCTGCAGTGGTCATTAGGTCAGGAAAGGCAACAGCTGGGCTAGATTAGTACACCACTGATTGACCACTTCCCTCTCCCTCTGAGATTTCCTCTGGTCTCAAGGCAGATCTGCAGTCACTGGCATCCTCCAACACCAGAGAAAACCAGTGCTGGATCTGCACTGCCTTAGAAAGGCTTCCCTTCCCGGTCTGCCTCTTCTGAGACCCTTCTTTCCCCGCGGTGAAGTAAGGCAAGCAGCCAGTCTACTGTGATGCTGAGCAAAACAAACAGGCTCATTCAGCACAGGCGGGGAGCGACCCTGTGTGCAGCCAATGTGAGAAAATGCCTAATGGGTTTAATGACATAAAAAACACAGGCAGTATCTTCATCTTTGAAGTCAACCATGCATGTAAGCTGTCTGGCTCATGACATCTGACAGGCAACTCCACCACTTTCTTGATAACCTAAAAATGCATTTTTTTTGCATTTAATTCATTGAACTAGCGACAATTGTCTGCATCAAGCTTTTACAAGTCCTGAAAATGAGTCTGGTGAACGTTAGCTACTCGTAATAAGAAATATGAAACAACCCCAGACAGCTGACTACTGAAAGCATTTTTCTTACTGGCACTTTACAAGCTAAAATAAAATCTGTATGCATAGTGCTGTCCTTTGTAGTGTGTGTACTGCTACTCCATTTATTCAGGCATTAGTCAGGACATTGAGGGCTGCACTGAGAACTCGTATCTCAGCTACCTTTGTGACATTTAGTAAACAACTGATTTAATAAAGCATAGGAATGACATTTTGTTATGCTGGTATCAGATATCATGCAGTCTTTAAGGCAGTCAGAACATGTAAACAGCAAATTCACGATCACTATACCTGTAAATAAGACGTCTCCACCATCCAAGGTTGCATTTTCATCTGTCATCTCAACTATATTAAGATTGAGACTTTCTAGTACTCTCTTCATGGCCTCAACCTGTTTGAAAGAAAGTCATTAAGAACATATTGTATTAAAAAAATTTTAAAAAACTTGCCAGAAATACATACAATTAATAAGAATTAAAGCCTTTTAAAGCATCTTTAGTAAGATGAATGGCAGGGTCCGTTGTGGCCCTGCCCATCACAGTTGCTCACCTCTTCAGTGGCCTCTGTGTTCTGGGAGCAAGGGCTGTCAAGCAACAGAGATTAGGCTCTTGTCTTTGCATGGGAGCCATGTAGCATTCAGGGGGGACAGATGAGGGGTCCAAAGCAAATGTTAAGTAAAGTCCAGTCCCTCTGCACAGTAATATCCTCTTCCAAATCCTGTCCTTTAGGTTTGGGACAGAAGAAGCACCAGCAGAGGAGTGAGGTTCATTCCTTCCAAGCTGCTCAGATACAAGAGGTGGCTCTGCCAGCCATGAAGGTGGCAGCTCTACCACAAGCCCCTCTTCCGTTAGCAGGAAAAAAAATAATCCCCTAACCAGGAAATGTTCAAGTTCCTAATGGCTTTGCAATTTCACTAGGCAGTAGTTCACCTTGCATGTTTGAGCTACCTCACTTCAGAATTACAAGACATTTCATGCCTATATGTTGTGGGGCTGACTGCTTGCTGTGGAGAACCACACACATGGCTGGAAGTCAGAGTCTGTTTCCTGCTGAAAGTAGCTTGTTCAAAGAGCAGGGAATGCAGCTTCAGTAGGTTTCTTCCTTCCCAGTAAGGGCTGCTCAGGATGCCTGAAGCAGAATATGTTTCTCTAGAGGCTTGTGTCAGGGGCCATCCAGAACAGGGGCCCACCCCCGCTGTGTTCAAACATCACTGCAGTGCCTTGTAAGCCAAAAGAAGCACCAAAGCAAAACCAACGACTCACCAAAACCTTAAACCTATAACTTGAAGAATGCCAATAAAAATAAGAACTCATCCACAGAAACCTGTGAACCTGATCCCACATAGCAGAATCTTTGTGTTCAGTGAAACTTCCTCACCATGGTTAACCAGAGGTGCCCAGAAAGCATTAATGAACACAGAAAACACAGTGAACCTCCTGTTAGGCTTCTGCATGTCCCACAGGTCATTTATCTATTTAAAGCGCTAAATTAAGCATTTCTAGAAAAAACACGGGAAGCTAAATCAGGCGACACCATACCAGTCTTACAGCACTATACAACAACAGAAGCAGCTCTAGCAGCCCTGACCCTGGGCTCTGCCAAACCACACCTGCCACAGCAGAGGAAGGACACATGATGGTGAAGTCCTTCACGCTCGCTGTGGCAGCCTCAGAGCAATAGCAGCACACAGTTTGGCTGACATACCTTCCTGAGAGCGGTGCTGGCTTTAGGGAATAAGGAATGGGACAGACATCATCCACCTAAGGTGCCTTTTCCTGCTCATTTTCCATGACTCAGCAATGTGGCATTTGTGAGTGATCCCATTAATCCTGAAACCCAGGCTCAAATGGCAAGCGCAGGGTCCCATGGGCTGTCAGGACAGCTGATGTAGGTCTACATGGGATACACTGGGGGCAGCACCTTATCCAAGCCTGATCTGCTCTCTGCAGGTTTCTCTTCCTCTCTAGCATCTTCTCATTCTCCAACCGCTTCAGAGAAAAAACCTTGGACAAGCACACTGTTAAAGTAGGTGCCTCAGTTTAAACCTGTGAAGGATGAAGGCAGATCTTTGTGCCACCTGGAGAACTCTGATGGGTTATGCTACAACTCAGAACTGTATCCAGGGGCTTCCTGATAGCAAGGAATTCATTCTCCCCACACAAAATCCCATCTAAGGCTTTGGCATGCAGACCGGAGCAAGCCTGCAGCATGCCCTTCACAATTAACACTTGTTTTTTGCTCCTCTGTCTTTTGCTTGATGCTAAAATGACTTCAGGCAGAAACCTGGCACTCAAGAGTCTCCAGGCTTAGTAGAAAGGCTTCATCTTGCTTAGTCTTGTTGCTTTATCTCCAGCATTCTTTAAAATTAGGTTTATAATGATGACTGGACCCATGTGGTGCTTTAAAAATAAATGGGGAACAGCTGAGATAATATTGGAAAACTGCTGGTGTACAAACATGACAACATTTCATAACATCCATATGCTGACAGCAGAATGATTTCTTTTGTCTGTGAAGTCCAGTGGGCTTTACTGTGCAGGTGCTACAGGCATAGGAGTCAAGAGACCCCAAAGAAGAAAAAAATTGTTTAATATGGAGTTATAGAGATGCAGCATTATAAAAGCAGGGTTCCATTCCAGGAACACAGACTCACTCTTTTGTGCTGACATAAGGTGGACAAGCAAACTCACAATTTGCCTGACTCACCAGTCACAGGCAGCTAGAACAAATAAATAAAGCCATCAGATGGGATTATTTAAGGCTGAAGGCCAAATGGCAGGAAAAACCAGGTTCACCCAGCCTGTTGCATGGTCACCTATCTCCAGTTAATCTATGACCTCCAGCAGCTTCCAAAAAAAACCAAAGCACCAAGAAGAGAAAGCCCTTTGAGATGTGCTGCCAAGCAGGTGCTTCCAACAGAAGCTGTCTGGGCTTGCAGAGGAAATCAAGCCAGTGGCTGCCCTTGCTATGCACCCACTCCCCACACCATTCCTGTCCTCCTCCCCAACCACATCTCCACAAGCAGAAGCAAAGACAGAGCTGTGGGTGTTACTGTGGCAGAGGACCACCATACCCGCATTCTGAGGGGAGACACAAAAGCTTCCCTGGACCATAGAACATCATCCGAGAGAGCAAAGAGATGTAAAACCTGGGCAGCCTGCAGACACTACACGAAGGTGCCTCATACGTTGCAAAGCTTCCTGAAGACCTAATGGACCAGGAATATGCGACAATTGTGACGAGAGGTGGGACCAGGGATAGGCAGCAATTGCTGCGATGAGAGAAACACACACCAGTCACCAATGTGGGTGTGAGCTCCCTTTAGCAGGTGGGAAAACTGCTTTAACCTGAGCACTGCAAACTATGCTCGGTGCTGAGAAGAGACTCCAGTGCAGCAAGCAAGGGCAGCTCGGAGCTCCCCAGGGAAAGGCAGGCAGGGAGGCAGCAGCACTTCACAGCCCTGGCCCAGAACAGCCAACTAATAACACTTGCACTAGAGTACCAATTAACTAAAGTGCCTAGCTAATGAGGCTAGTGGAATGTAAATGCTGACTTTGGATTTGTGATTTGACTCATATGGATGTTTTAATCACCAGCTGTTGATTACCATTTAACTACCAGGCTACATCAGAGATGCCTTGAATTGTTTCTTTATTTAATTTACAGGAGGTTGATGCAGCTGTAGCATAGACATTAAGGAAAGTTATCAGAACTAAAAATTGTCCAGAGGCACAGAAAGCTAGTTTAATTTGCTTCATGGTGCCCAAGGCTTTAAAGATATTTGCAAGATCCTCATGTTGCTTTCCTCCAACAGTTGGGTTCATTTTAGCTTATAAACCCAAATTTAAATAAATAAAATTACTGCCATATAAACAGCTGGATCACTTTTCCATGGTGGGTGTTAATCGATTCAAGATATGGACCACTGTTTTGCAAGGACTTTAAGCAACCAGTAGAAATTCCTAGAGTTTTAATTGGGAAGTGCTGTTCATGTGTCTGCTGACACATGCATGCTAGGAATATCTTTCAATATCCCTTACGTATGTAAAATAGGAGTCTCAAGTTACTCTTTTTTTTTCTACAGGCAACACCAGAAGCTTCAATCAGTTGAAGCAGAAATTAAAAAAGCACAAGCTGAGATGAAGAAGACAAGAGGTAAAACTCGGCATTATTAAAAAGGCAACTGAAAGAAAACTGTAAAGAAACACATTTGTAAATGAAGGATTCCACAAAACAAACTAGGACTGAATAGCCCATCTGCTGAATTTCCTGTAGAGGGGACAGCACAGACTTGCATGATCCCCACCATACCATCTCTAAAGCTAACCTGCACAGTCCTGAGCAGGGTCTCCAACCCAGCATGCCCATGGTATGTGTTTGACACACTACCATCTTGGAAACAGCATATTCAGCATTCAGATTGGGGTTAGGATGGGGTAAAGTCCACACAAGTAGCTTGAATCTGTATCTCATCACTGCAAAAGGGAATCTAGAGCTTGGCTCCATCATTAAACCTTCCCAGATCATGAAGGACTGTGTTACTTTCTAACAGAGCTCCTACAGAGAGGAAACATAACACAATCTCTAGCTAAGGATGGACAGGTGATTGTTATCCTCAAGTAAGTTGTCTAAAATAGGGATGTAGGAAAGGGGGTTGATTTTACAAAGCCCTCTATTCTTCTCACATTTTACTCTCTCCAAATAACTGATAAGCGTTTTCTGAAGTGTGGTGTCTTAACACATACTGGCAACATTTTCATTCATTATGAATGAAAGACTAATTCACAGAGCTCGCTTTGATGTATAAACAAATGACCACCTCTTGTTTTTTTTTTCCAGGAAAGGACTGAAAAACGGCGGATCGACAAAGTCCTCTGTGAAACCGCAGTTACTCAGGAGACACCAGTAAAATACAAAAAATATTTGGACATGACCTGATTACACGCATTTTCACTATGAAGAAGACTTACTGCTTGCTTTTTTCATAAGCAGCCAAGAGGAAAAGTCACCTTCCCTCACTTTATCTCCTTTATTTGAAAACTAAAACGCCAGGTAGTCAGAATCATTGCACACAAAGACAGCACTCATCTGTATCCTTTCGGATTTCTGTATCTTATTATCTCAGGTCAGCTTAAGGTTTGTAACATGATATTGGGTTTTATTGTACATGTATCCATTAGTACATGGGTCGAGTGTTAAAGCTTGTATGCTTTGTGCAACGATATTTTTCTAATAAGCACATTCCTGGTGTGAGACGGGATGTGTCTAATCCATAGCAAAGCTGATTGAGAGACAATGGGCTCCAGCCAGCTCAGCTCTGTTTCAAGGAAGGAGGACAATAACTGCGTTTGACATTTATAAAAATCTAATTTCCTTGTGCTTTAAAAATGGAGCTCATTACCCTTCGGACTGGTGCCTTCCACCAATTACTGTAACTGATGTGCGGGGATTTTTTCCTTCTCTATATTAGTACTTGATGCACTCTAAACATAGGCTGCTTCCTAAATTATTTACTGGTCTCCTGTGCACTAACCATATTAGGGGATTTATGTTATTGACAGTAAGAAGGAAATGATCTTTTCAAAAGACAGTGGAAAAAGGGAAATGATTTTGCAAGCCACCATCTCACACCTGCCAAGAGCAGGGCAGCTTTTCCCCCGGGGGTGCCAGAGCTGGGTGGTGGGGCCATGGGCGAGGCGCCACTCAGGCTCCCAAAGTGTCCCATGGGCTGGGGCACAGCTGGGGCTTGGCAGAAGTCGTGGATGATACCAAATCAGGCATCTTCTAATGACCGCAATGGCCCATCTGCCTTTGTCTCCAAGCTCCTGGTGAAAGGGGGAAGATGTCTCCAGCCCTGTCTTAAATGAAAGAATGTAGAGAGATTCAGAGGGCAGAAGACCATGCCATAACCCAGAGATGAAATTAGGTTTGTAAGCCAGCAGAGCTCAGCTCCACGTGCTCACAGCTCAGCTCTTCAGAGACCAACCGCAGCTCTAACAAAAAGGGCTCTCAGTCCAAGACACACTACTGTACTGTCTCCTGAAAGTTTACATCCACCACTCATTTCTCCAGCTTGTTAAATCACAAATACTGCACTTCAGACTTTACTTCATTGTGTTTTAAACAGTCATTCGTAGCTGTGCAAAGTAAATGTCAGACTTAACATATGCAAAAGTTAGACTATAATAATCTCAAAGGTGATTATTTCTGGAGCCATTAGCTCTGAGTTCACAAAGTGCCACTGTCAATATATAATACATTTTTCAGCAAGGCTCTGAGTAAAGGCTATAAATAGAGATGGACAAATGCAGGGCCAGGAAAGGGTAGACTTCAGTTTTGCAAAACCAGATACCAGTATTGGTCACGATCCAGGTTCTTGCCTGCCTGAATCTGCTCCATTTGGACATGAGGGAAGTCTGTCTCATCTTGATGATAACCATTGTCCTTCTGGACTTGCACAGGCTTCAAAGAAAATAAAGCAGTGCTGTAATAGTTTTGAGAGTTTTTTGAGAAGAAAAACCCACTACTGGCTGTTTTCATGCTTTAAGCAGATCAGATACACACCCTTGTGCATATTGATCTCAGAAATTTGTGGGATGTGGGTTGTGGCAGAGTTTCCAACTCATGCTCCCAGTGTTGATAGCAGAAAGGGTCCTGGCTCTTGAAAGGTCATCAGAAAAACAGCAGAAGAACAAGATGCTCCAGCACTGTTATTCAATGAAGGCCATGCAGTAAGACTGTGCTGAGTGGGTCAGCTCTGTCCTACAAACAGCCCACCCTGGTAAGGACATCCTGTACCTGCCATTCCCACTTCCATCAGCTGACAGACCACAGTTTGCTTTGGTAATTAATCTCCCTTCTCACCCACACAGGGCCTTTGTGTCCATCCCACTGCCTCTTTTGAGAAGAGGAGGAAAGGTAAAGACCAGTGGGACTAGTCCCAGGAATTCAAGCAGCAATCTCCTCTTCCAGGTACATGCAGTTAAAAACACAATTAATCTGGCTGTCCTTTGACTATGGTGTGTTTTAATATCTAAGCAGAACTGAAGGGCATGAGAACAACTTTACACAGCTCACCAGGAGTAAAACATGCCTTGGTTTCCCCTTCCTCTCTTCCAGCATTTAGCATTTAAAATGCAAGGATGCTATTTCCCACAAAGCAGGAGCCAGCAACCAGGTCACTTGCTACAAAAAGTTGGGCTGAAATTTCAACCCACAGCAAGTGGAAATAATTTTAGTCAGGTTTAAAAAATTCACAGGGAAAAAAAAAAGGATGTTTACAAAGATGGAGATTTAAAGTCACTAGAAGAACAGACTCTCTAAGATCCACTAAGCATAAAATCAGGTTAGTGGAAAAATTTAAGTGGCATGAATGCATTGTTACAGAAAAACAGAGAAGATTTTGCCGGATAAAGATGATGAAATGAAATTTAAGTCGTACACAGGCATGCTGAGAAAATAATGTTCTAAATACTTTCTGCTTACAATTACAAAATGATCAATTGTTAAATGTTGGACAGAGAAATATATTCCATTCTGTCTGGACATGCACAGCAGGCCAAGAATGCACCTGGATAAGCCAAGCATTCATTATCTCCCAGACACTCAATATCCCATAATACCCTCAGCGGCTGCCAGCTCCTTGTCCATCGTTGACCAAACGCCATGTGCCCCATTTTACAGCTGAAAAGTATTTAAAATTCATGAAGCCTGTTGAAAGCTCAACTGTCACATTCTGCTCATTCCACAGGGTATGGGAAAACCGTGCAGAAGGGACATTTCAACCAGGCCTATTATGGCTCTTGAATAACCAATATTCCATTAAATTGCTAATAAACCCACTTGAAGATAAGTTGATCACAATCGAACCATACAGTAACATTCCTTTCCTTTAACACCAAGTTGTCAGGTTTCACTCTGTACTGTACTACTGTTTCTGTGCTATTTGTTTGTGCCTTGACACAGAGCATTCAAGACACTCACTTTGTCCCCAGTAATCTAAATGCCCTATTCTAAAGAGGCTGAAAGATCTTTGGCAAGGATACTCTGCTTATTTTAAGGTAGGGAACGCTTTTCAAAGGAAAAATGAAAAATAATTAAATGCCCTCAACTGGGAAATGTGGGGCTTTGCAGCCTCTTGAACAAGGTGCCCACAATTTGAACACAGCGGTAAATGATATGAGCACCTCCCAGCTTCCCTAATGCTCAGCCAAGCTTGGTCTGGTATGAATTTTCATTTGAGTTTGCAGTTTAACAACTCGTTTTGTCCTCCCTTCACTAAATCTTACTTTTATCAATCAAACATAAAAAAACTTCTGGAAAAAAACTTCAGGAGTGTTTGTTTTGTATTTAAATGGCTTTTGTTAGATTCCTGGCAATTAACTGTCAAGCTGCTGGTATGTCTGCCATTGTCTCACGATCTTGCTGCAAGCACATGTCCTTGTGCAATGAAGGCTTCAAATTTTGCAATTTTTAGCACTGAAAAGCATGTCAATGTCCTCAGAGGGTATTTAAAAGCTTTGAGTTTATACTGACTAACCCAACACTGCTGAAAAGCAGCTCCCACCAAGCTCCATCCCAGCAGGCAAGCATCACCACCACCCAGCTCTGACTCTTCCCATCATGTTTCTGGGGGGTGTGGGAACCAACACGTAGATTTCAGCTGCACAAATGGCCAAGAATCTTCTCATGAAGATTTGATCCCATTTAGTCTCTCTGGTGTGAAGCTCCACACAAGAGCCAGTGGTTGCCACCATATCTCTGCTGCCACATACAAAGGATGGGCAGGGAGGAGAAGCAATTGCTCCAGAGGGCACCTGTCAGTCCTGGCTGCCTCTGAAGCCAATCCTGCTCAAGGAGAAATGGCCATTGTCAGAGGCAAAAAGAATATTTTTCTTCACACTGAATTCACTCAAGAAGTAGCCTGTCACGGAGGAGCATCCGGTTGCTCCCGTGTTATTTTATAACAGGGGCCCCACGGGCAGAGGTTATACTAACCCAGCATTTTTTCCCCTCTAATAATAGGTTTCATTCATGCTTTCAGAGAAGTTGACTTGTCTGTTGTATTTCAGCTATGTTAACACATCCTGCAAGAGTGTCCTGAAGTGTCTAGACATATATAACAATAATGGCAGATTTAAATTCTGACCATTTTCCATTTCCCAGCTAGTTCCAGTAAAACTTCCACTGGCAGGTAAGAAAAGTGTCATTCCAGCAGGATTATGGAAGTTTGCTCATATACATGAAATGGAGTTAAATCCATGAAGACACATCAATGGTTTTAAACTGTCAACAATGTATCTCAATATAAATACTCAAACTGGAAATCATCTAATAATCAAATTGACCATTACAATGCTAAGTGGGACATTTCAACCCGGAAATAACCTTTAGCAGTCAAATACGATACTGACAAGTTTTAATAAATGCTTAAAGAAAAATATGCAGTAAGCACAAGCAACTGTCCAGCTCTGGCTACTGTTCCTTGAACTCACAGTGACAACGGAAAAGAAAGAGCCAGTTTTCCAAGTCCTGCTTTGGCACCAACTTCCCATTGGAGGCTTACAGTCATAAGGAGGGAACAAGGATAAAGCAGCAAGCAGTAAAACATGAAGAGCACACGCTAAATACAGCACTTGGTGCAGTCTCTTTTAAGAGACAGAAACCTTTATCTATGCATTGCCCTGCCTTTTCTTGGAGGCTCACCATGTGCTCAGCTCAGCCTACAGCACTGGGCTGAGAAAAGCCTCTATCCCCCAGAAGCTTCCTGTGAACCCTGCAAATGCAGACAGGGACAATGGCACTTCTTGGGCTGCTTTGCCAGGACATCCCTCACCCTCTTGAGACAGAAGGATTGCAGTACATGCTTTCTCCTCACCTTTTCCATTTTTAAGCTGTAAAACTACAGGCAATAATTAATTCATAAACATCAACAACTGTACATAGACTACCTTCACTGCAACCTACATGTTAATTGCATTAACACAGCACTGACGAAACTCAGCTCCTACTTTCAGCCAGCCTGCTCAAGCCCTGCCTCCCCTTCTTCCCCCAGGAATGTATCAGGGGACCTGCAACACTGTTGTTCAGAAAAATTACAAGACCAGGGAGTTACAGAACAGGGAGTTTAAGGTGAATAAACCTCCTACGTGACAACATTCACTCCTCCTACCCAAGAGAGGACAAGAACCTATCAGATGCTGAACCACAGCCTCAGCCCTGAGGAGGGAGCCTTCCCAAAGCTGTTCCAAAACTTTTTCACTAAAAGTGCTGTGAAAGGCACATGTCTGCCCTGTGACTGAGAACCACTTTGGATATAAGCGATATACCAGCAGAAGTCCTGAAAAACTGTGGATTTTTTATTTATGACAAACGTCTAAATCTTTGGAAAAGGGAAAGAGCTGCCTGCCCTTCACACAGTGATGGTTCACCCAGCCAAAAAGGCGAAGACATCTAAACTTTGATCTACACAGCCCTGATCTATGCAACAAATATTAATGAAATACAAGCCAAATAAATTCCTTCAAGGCCTCCATGCATTTAAATACCTTTAAGTCTACATGAGTTTCAATGCACAGACATTTAAACAGTTTGCCCAAACAACTTCTGCAATATAGGCACATGGGTAGAGAATTTTAAATATTTTTTAAAATATGCAGCACATATAATTTTAATACTCAATAATGGATGAGTACGGATCAAGTTTCAACCCAAAACCTAGATTAGAATATTACACCTTTTTTCTTTTTTAAAAAGAGATTGCTTAGGTGCTTATTCTAAGTTCAAGTCAGTGTCATTTCAACTCTCAGAGACACTGTTGCTTTGATCACCTGCATTAACAATGCTTGGAATTCCACACAGATTTGTCAGAAGAGCATTTAGTTTCATGTGGGAATTAGGAGGGACAAACCTGAACACAGGACCTGAGCTCTACACAGGCTGAAGAGGATGAATTCCCTCCCCACTCAAGATGTCCCTTTACATTTTATACAATAAATGCAGAATGCAAATGTCTGCATGCCTGTAAGGAAAGCACTTTAAGAGCAATAACAGGTGCAATGTGGTTCATTGCTTTGCTCCTTTCCCTGTCAAACAAGCTGCTGCACACTTTTACACATCCTGAGACCACATTCTTTCAAGAGAGCTAAATATTGCATTCAGCTACGTAGTACATTGAAACCAGGGGTGGAACCACGTTACATTTTAAAAAAAAAATAATTTCCCTGCCCTGTTTGCAACTCAGTCTGCACTTTGCTGCTGTAGAAACGTCTTCCACTGTTCATGCATAAAATACAAGTGGATTTAAACAAAGGGAAGCTTGTAACGGAGAAGGACAGAGAAAAAAACTGAAGAAAAGCAGAAATAAAAGGTAAGCAAAAAGCAACTGTTAAAAGATTGTACTTAAAGCTCTTGCAGCAGAAAGACACTTCAGATGTGAGACCCTAACTCAATTGTGCTCTTTTAAAAAGGTGTACTTCTGCAAACTGAGCTCTCTCTCCTTCTCCCACTCACCAATCCCACTCCTGGGGCACTGTGGACACAGCTTCTTCAGTATCTGACTACTGCATTTTGCAAACAGTTATTTTGGGAGGGAGGTATCTCCCTGCAGGCTTTTAAGTGCATCTTAGAAACGAGGGTTTCACTTGGAGTATTCTTTAATCAGAGCTACACTAAGGAGGAAGTAAATACAGTAAGAACTCTTCCCAGCTACACTGCACTGAGCTAATTGCTTTTGATGACCTACATTTCCTAACTACGCCTCCTCTGTCTGAGGTAGAACATGCCCATGGTTTCACTGCACCCAAGCCAGCATCCTTTGCTGAGCAGAGGCAATGATCCCAAGGGATTACAACCTGGAGCATCTGAGCTCTGCCCTTCTGCCTGCTGCCAGCTCTGCTTGGGGCACATGGTGATACTGTGATCCTCCCCACGGATCCCACATCTGGAGCAACACCTGCCACCTGGGACAAGCCCACACTGCCCAGAGCAAGCAGCAGTGCCATGACTGACAGACACAGGGCAGTATCAGCCCATTCCCAGACTCACGTGGGAATACGCAGCACATCTGCTGCACTAACAGCCAAGAGCTGATGATACATCAGACTCCAATATTACTTTATAGTCAGTCTAATGGCTTTTCCTTTCTCCACATAGTCCCATACAACTTCGCCACCATACAGAAATAAAGGGAAACACTGGAATTTCTATATTTGTAACCAAATGGAAACTATGACTTCACCAGATGCTATCAACACCATCAGAGGTGTGGAAGAAACCTGACAGCTTGTAACTGTAGCATTCCCAGGCAAGGACGATGCTGGAGCCTGCAGGTACCTGCAGGACCTGCTGCAAACAGAAGGTGAATTTGGGGCTGAAGAGACAGTCACAGAAAAAGTTAAATGAAAACAACTGAATGCACTCCTGCCACTGAGGAGCACCTGGCAGCTGTTTCTGGTTTGGGGACTCCTTGCCCCACTGGGGAAGACATCCCTGCTGTACAAGGTGGCCGAGTCTCCCTGAGGACCACAGTCCAGCCAGGCAAGCCTGAGCCCTCCACCAAAGGGACTCAGCTGTGTACATGCCCTGTCACCCAGCCTAGGAGGAGGGAAACAATGCCTGCACCATGCTGCAAGCATGGGGCACATTTACATGAGCACCTGGTCTATGGACAGCTGCCTTTGTGGCATTGAGCCCTCAGTGCATCTCCTGCAAGCATCCTGGAGAAGAACAAATATTTTTTTAAAATAGCTTTAAAACTTGCTATTTATGTAGCCCCAAATAAGGATGACAGCTCAGGAGTTCCTCAATCACTCCTCACACTCACTGGGTTACACTTCAGAGACCAGAGACAAGCATATTCTGTACAGCAAGGTTTTTTAGCATCTTCAGGAAGAAGGGTCTTGTGCTGACCAGTGTGACTCCACACTCTGCACTCTTACAGATCTGGGGGTCAAGCAATGAGGTGGAAACTTGGGAAAATAATGACTCCTATATTCTTTGTAGGTGTTAGCACTGTTTAAAACTTGTCTCTAGCTACTTCTGAATGCTTTTCATGTCCTACAAGTTGTAAGAGCTCAGGGCAAATATAGAAATCCTGTTATCCTACCTGTTTTGGTCACAGAAAGAAAGTTATAACTGCAGTTATGCAACAGTGAAGAGAAGCTGAAGAAAAAAAACAGTCTGCAAGGTCAGAGCAAAAGGAATATGATATTTTGTTTGGCCTGCTCCACATTCAGCTTCCACTTCAGCAGGTAGCAGGTTGAAGAAAAGGGCAAAGGTAGGAAGCAAGTCTCCACCATACTGGAACACATCAAGTCTTGTCAATACTTCCTTGGCTTTCCTGGAAGAAATACAGCCGCCCCCTCAGAAACTACTTGTTACAATGACCAGAAAGTTGTAAAGGCATGAAAATTTGTTCAGAATAGAGATGATACTCTGTACCCTTTCAGTTGCAGACCAAGCGATGAAGTGAAAAATGCACCAAACAAGTGACAGATTTAATACACAAAATGGATGTTCCTAATAAGTAAAAGCAGTTACATAATGCACAGACTTAATAACACAGTGACTTAATAATTTTCAAAAGCCTTATTATCACAAAGCTGAAATAGTTGAGCTAAATTACTAAACAGCTAATCTGCATGCTAAAAATAAGTGGTGCCTAGAAGCAGTTTTAAGAAAATGTCATTAAATGTCCAGAAAACCCACTCTCACATGAGAAAAAGAATGCTGTATTAGATGAAGGATCAGAGATAAAGTCTAGGTTAATTGGTACAGAGAGGAAATTAAATCAGATATAAACCCCAAAACAATTACGGCAAGTTTTAGTGCAATGTATCAGAAATTAGGAGAATTTATAAAAGCAAAAGGACCTAGCAAAAATCTCTGGATAGCAGAATCAAGATGCATGAAAACCTTTTTCTTCCCTTCTTTATTTCCTTACCTTAGCAGGGAATAGTAACAGTGGTGATGATTGATTGCTACCTGGAAAAGGTGAAACTTTCAATATACACACCAAAAAGGGAAATATTTCTGCTCTGCATGGGTAAAAAGCCAGTTAAATACTCAGAGAGTATTACAATGAGTAATTTTCATCCCATCCATAACACAGGAAGACATTACACAGCATTTATTAACAAACACTTTTAAAACAGCAACTCAGGATGATTTCTACCTAAGGAAGAGTTCTGTAGTGTTCATCATCCTTACAGCCTAATGGGGATGCTAGAATGATATGCAAAATGACTGACAGGGGAGTAATAAGGAATAGATGGAAAATATAATTATTACCAATTATCATGTATTTATAACAAGCCAATCTCATCCAGTTTAAAACAGCTTTGGACAAAACAGTGACCACAACTAGCAGGGACAGCACTGATGTACCAGGTCAAGCAGTGTACCAGTGTACACTGCTGTTGGTATGCAAGCAGAATGGTTTCACACATCTCAAGAGCTGAGGAGAATGAAAACCATTGCTGAATAGGTGTGGTTCAAACAGAAGCCCATCATTGCAAGGTCACTCAAGTTTCACAGAAATAGCCTGAGGGCACACAATCACCACTGGCCAGCCACCAAGGAAGCATTAAACTCCAAGCAAACCAGGTCACAGCACAAGAGGTACACGCGACCAAGCCACTCTGCCATATGGCCACTGCAAAGGCTGCCTGGCTGGCACGAGGGCCTCAGGCCACAGCCAGGGGATGGGCCATCTGTTCAGTTTTGTAAGCCAAGCCACCACAGAGGATCATTGTCTGTATGTGGGCTCCAATCACCACCCTACAACTAAAGAGACCTCTTTGGACAGACAAGCAGGGCAATGCCGTAGGGACAGATCCACCATCCCACTGTGGGCTGTTGCCACAGCTGCTCTCCAGTACCACATCCACCCCGTGGAGAACATCCAACAGTCACAAGCAGCTTGGAGAGGAGCCACCAGAAAGAATGCATCATTTCCAAAATCCCTCTCAAACAGCATTCACAGAGCTCAATCTGTTTCAAAGATGATCAAAGAGAAGATTATAAAGGCCTTCAATCATGTCTACGAAGACCCACACAAGGAAGAGAAATTCAGTAAGAAGTTCTGACAAAATACAGCACCTAGAAGCACTGTATAAGCGAATCATTAGCCATGGTTGATGAAGGGGTAGTGTTTTTATTTTTAAAAGGAAGATAATTTATCATTTAGGTAACTAAGCAAGGATTGTGTTTAACTCTTTCCCTTCTCTGGAGCCCAAGCAGAGGCCCCCCATGGGCAGCAAGCAGCCCAACCTCAATATGACAGCACAGATCTGGGAGGCGATAGGTGAAATGCTGAAGCTGGGACCTCACTGCTAGTCTGGATACCAGAAAACACTGGCAGAAACCACAACTTCATGACTTCTTCTTCTTGTTCATTGAAGGGGTAGAAGATACAGAGCCTGGTGAGAAACTAAGACACTTTTTGGACATGGCTAATGTCAGTGCAAATGATGTAATTTTAGGAACAGAGAAGTCTAAAAATCTTGACTAAAGAACTTTTTTCATTTACTTTTGGGTTTTTTTTAATTGCTGCCACACAGCCTCACAAAGGCAGGAGTACGTTCACAGAAACAGATGACGTGCTCTGTTAACTGCTGACAAATGGATCCATTTTCTCCTTGTGGCTCGTAAAAAGCCGCCTGGAAAAGCTTGTGGCGATTTAGGACAGGCAAGGTGGTTAAAGATATCTTATAGTACCACTTACTCACCACTTCTGCTGGTGTACTCAGCAAACAGGAATATTAAAGCACACTCTTGAATGAAAGCACACGGCATCTGCAATACATATTGCAACACATCCGAGTGATGGGAGAGCTGGGGAGGAGCAGTGTGAGTGGTAGAGTTCACTTGGGAGGGGGCGGAGGGCAAGGCAGCTTGGGAAACACTGACGTATTGTCTTTCCATTACTAAAAATTACACTTTGTGAAAAAGCATTAGATCATTTTAAGAGGTTTATATAAGGACACTGGAAAACAAGTTCTTTTGCAAATTCTATTTTTTTTTAAATGTCTCCCTCCCCTTTCTATTTCCACTATGCATCAGGTCGTGAAAATTCAACATGCAGTAAGTCTAGTGTTCCCAGACAGAAGAGACCAACCTCAACACAAGTTAAATATTCCAGCTGTTCCTAGCTCCTTCTCTTCTCTCCATCAGACAGGCTCATAGCAGTGCCTTAATTACTTGTTTAGGAAGGATGTGACATGTTCCAATTTAATACATTTAGCCCTTCTTAGAGCAAATGTAGAATTAAGCCTCAGTATGCACTTGACAGATCTCTTAGCAACTAGAGTGCAATCAGCCAACAATGGATGATTCACAGTTTTAGCAAGAGTGTGCAGAACTGCCTGCCAAAAGTCTGAATAAACTCACATTGCTAGACACTATGGTAAAATGTACCCTGATCTCTTTTAAACTATTATATCATAGAGGAAAGTTGAACTGCATGCATTCCAGCAGCTCGCCCGAGTCTGGAAATACAATTGAACTGCAACATCTCGATTTTAAGATAATCGAGACTTTTTGGTGGTTATTTTCACTTAGTTAGGATAATTGTACCTTTCAAGAACTGTTCAAATTTATCAGTTTGTGTAAATAAGGGATGACTTCTGCTTCCATTGCTCTGAAATAGGAGGAGTCTGGAGGATGCTAGTGGGGGTAGTCTGCCCAGAGTCACACTGATTAAAATATGGGCTTAATCTCACGCCTACTGCTGCAGGGGCCACTGGCATGTAAAATATTTAGAGATCTCTGTGCAATCCATGAGTCAGAGGGGAATGGCAGGAATGATCTCGACAGAGTGCAAATATCCATCCTGACTCATTGCTATCCTCTCTTTATCGCCCTCCCAAGCCCACATGAGGATCAGGCTGCCACACCATGGGCAAGATTGTTTGTACTTCTACAGCCAAAATTCTGCCTTCTTTGACCAGCTTTCACTCCAAGCTTCAGATTTTCCTCTGGAAGAGTTTCCTCTGTGCTCTCCATGTGGCTATCTTCCTACACAAAACCAGACTCAAGCAAATCCTTTACGAAATACTATTGAAAAAATAAACAAAACCGGAAAAGCTCTGCTGGGATTAGGCCCACACAGAGAGGGCACAGAGTGACACTGGGTAAGTCATAGACTCTTCCCTTTCAGCGACAAGCATGAATCACGAGCAGAGTTTTTCCTGTGGCACACCAGATACCAGAGTGAAACCCCTTGTGAGTAACAGTGACTGCTCCCAGGAGATGGGGACAGCCCACCCCTAGCATCCCAGTCTCATCTTAATGCCATTACAGCAAAGGGTCCTTTGGATCTCTGGCACAAACCTCAGCTCTGGTGATCTGAAAAGCTTTTCAGTCTATATTATGGTGATTTATCCATTGCATCCACTCATCTCTCATATTTTGTATTCTATTTTTCATCATCCCTTCCCTGAGACATCAATACTGACAGCAGAAGAGAGCTGACACTGTTATCTTCCTACTTTAGCTGCCTCAAGCTGCCACTCTCTTGGCACCCACAAAACAAAACCCCATTTCAAAATATAGACTTTTTGGCCACTTTTCTTTGTCATTTTTTCAGTAGGTCTTGTTCTACAGTTCTCTCTTGAGGCAGGGGATGCTTTGGTGGCATTCAGTGGGAGACCCACCCTTACCTCCATCCAGGCACCACCCAAGTGCTCTGACCCCACGTCGCTCCCAGGAAAGAATGCCATGATCCCCACAGACCAGGCACAGACCCAAGACAATGAAACACTGCCGGGTGCTAAATCTGTTTACCACTTGGGCAATGTGCCCTGGCAGCCCTGTGTTGCCCCAGCCACCAGCAGACTGGGGAGCTGTCCCAGTGAAGGCAGGAGCCTTGTTCCGGCAGCCTCAAGCAGCCCTTTTCCAGGTACAGCAGATATACTTGGCTAAATAAGTAGCTTTCTTTGGCATGGAAGAATGTGTCGCCCAAGTTGGTTGGCAGAATTCACCTCTAAAAAGAGAACTGTGGTTATGGAAAGGAATTTGAACACATTGAGCTTCACGCTGTCTTTAATACTAGGGTAGTCACAGGTTTCTGCTCATATGGACTGACAACCCTTTAAAGCAAAATGAAGACAGCAGGGGAGGTACTGCAAGTGTCGGGAAGACACATTAAGTGCAAAAATACCAGAGCTGAGAGTTTCTGTAAGTGCACAAAGATAAAAATTAAGCAGGTTAGGAGAGAAGCAGGTATGAAGTAGAAGGTGCTTATCCATTTATTGCTTTTGTAAAGAGAAGTTTCTTATTGACAACACTCAATAGACAAAACAGAGCTTAGGAGATTTTTCCATCTATTTCCATAAGGATTAGATCAAAAGGATGAAAAGAATGTGAGCAACAGGGCCAGGGGGAGCTGGGACACAGACGCCTTGGTCAGGGAGGGAGTCACAAGTGGCATTTTGACTTCAATCAAGCAGGAACGTGCGATCTATGCCATGTACTACCAGCACCATCACGTCCCGTCAGCTAGAAAAACTGCTGTTATATCCCGAAACAAAATACACCAGGGACTGACTTTGCCTCTGCTCCAAGCAGATTATTATCCTTTGCCTGGATGGAGGCAGATGGGATATAATTTTTTCCATCCCCAAACTGCTCTGCTGTAGCTGTTTTGGGAGCTCTGCTACCACCTTGGCCACAGTGTGTGTGTGAGGGTATTTGTGCTTTGGGGAACTTGATGTTACTCAATGGCTGACGTAAATCCTGTGTTGTACAAGGCAGCAGAGCAGAATTCCCTCACTCCCTGTTTTACCCTATAAGGGCATTTGATGATGGCGCTGTAAACCTGCGCCTTTGCACAGATTTTCTGCAGCTGCTGCAGCACAGCAAAGCCAAGCCCAAGTTTGGATTCTTGTGTGTTGTGATAATCAGCTGGAGTTCGGAAAATCCTTCAAAAAAATCTAATGTTTTGGCAACTTAACAAGGCTTCTGAAAAAAATAGAAGTTTAGCATCTGGAACAAAAATACTCGGAGGAAGTCCAAGACCAACGCAGCACAGAACATTTTCCCCCCATAATTATTACTGTACAGCACTTTCTTGTCCCCAGCTTAGTGAAACTGGAATGTTTGCATCAAGACGCTGAAACATTTCATTGGAAGTAATGCAGGAAGGTGGAAAGATAAAGAGCTATTCATACACTTGAATATTTTTTCAATTTTCTGAGTTTTGTTTATTTTTATTCCTGAGCCATGAATTTCCTCAGTCTTTTAATGCATCTTAATCTTCATCAATATTTAACTCTGCAGCAGAAATACTGCATACTTTGTTTTCCCATTTAACTTGAGAGTAGAGAGGTGAAAAAACATCTATGGAAAGAAGGAAAACAGCCAGTTCTAACGGAAACGACTTTTCCTTTTTCCACAAGACGTCCTGGAATAGAGTCAGGGAGAAGGATGAAAGAGAAAGGTGGGCAGAAAGAACACCATGCTATTTCTGAGAATTAGCCATGGTCATCATTTAGCACACTCTTCCTACCTCTGAGTCCCAGGTTTAAGACCTGCCTAAGATCAAGACCAAACATATTTTGTGAAGACAGACTTAATCCTCAGCAGACATTACCATGTATGAGCAGTTCCCTGCCGCAAAAAACCCCTGCACTATCATTCGCTATGAAAAGAGCCATACATATACATCATTACATACACTATGTGTACATATGCACATATACATGTATGAGATTGTGTCAGCTGGGCACGGGAATGATAAGTGAACTTTCACAAGCTAAAAGATGTCACATAATTTTCAATATTACCTGGAACAGCAATTTCCCACTGCATACAATGGACAGTCTGTAAGAAACTGCCCAGGACAGAGCAGAACTGATGTAACGCCATGCTAGCAGAGGCGCTCCACATGTCATTGTCACTGTACTATGCCAGAGCCTCCAATAGAAAACTACTATTTCGGTGTTTCCCTTACCTCTTACTGAAATCTCTATGTTCAGATCATGCTCTGATAAGTTTCAGATATCTAATTTTCCACTTGCCTACTCTTCCATGGAGCAGCACCTGGAGCAGCCCTTGTGCCTGGGACACTGGTAGTCTCCATGCCTCTGGTTAAAAATAAAATTAAGAAATTCTCAGAAAAAAATGTATGACAAGCTTTCATGATTAAGGTTTCTAACACAGTATTTTCAGTGTTGGTTATGAAATGCTATATGATTTTTCCTTGAATAAAACAGCGTTGCTGTTTTTGGACAAGCTCGTGCTCTGCCCTCTAATCCAAATTACTGGGGGCTCATGCTATATCAAATCAGACCCCAAATACTGACTATTATGGCATTAAAGTAACATGGAGCTCCCTGCACACTGTCACCTACCAGAGCCCAAAAGCTCCTAAGGCCCCTGAAGGACCTGTGAACATGCCCAGCTCGGCCAAAGAAACTGCCTGTGGAAGGCTCAGATTACAGAACCAAGATATAACTGTTTCTCTCCATTCCCAATTGCAGCTGAACTCTAGTGTCACATCAACAGAACACTTGGCACATAAAACAACAGCTTTCAAGTGCCCTTACAGAAATTAATGATTCTTTCCCAGCTTTGCAGCTTAGGAGTTTCATTATTTTGGGAGGATAGATAGAAAATGGTGCATCCCTGCCCTGCTGACTTGGTCAAGGGAAGCTACAGGTGCACAGCTCTGTGTAAGGTGAGCTGACAGGGTGAAGCTTGGCCACCAACTGGTGGCTCTTGCAGGTAGAGAACCAAAGCACCTTCAAATGCTAAGGAACCGAGTGAGAGCCAAAAAATGCATGTTAGAGAAGAACCTGCGCCCACTGTTTGGTTGCACTGAATATGGAAAGCTACTCAATTAAACAAAAAACCTCAACAGACAGGAAGAATTGGGATCAGAAGAAATAAGTGCTGGTTTTCAGTAGGCTCCTTGCAAGCTCAGACCAGCAATGGTAGGCTTTCTGATGGTTTGTTTGTTAATATAAGACTTCCCCTCTTGATCAGAGCAAACAAGATCAACAGGCACTTCAGAAAGAGTACAAACAAGCTTTTTAATTGCAGCCTTGCATTTTTTCCAGGCTCATGAGATTTACACCAAAATGCTCTTTGCCAAGTCAGTTGTTCCTCTTTTCAAATACAAGTAAGACCCCATCCAATCCTCTTTTTCAAGCAAAAAGATCCCTAACCCACCACCCTCAGCTGCCAAACAGAACATGTAACTGTTCATTGCTGCCTTGGGGCAGCAGATGAATCTACAACTTAGTGTGTGTGGATGCTGCAGTGGCACCACTGCACCATCCAGGGGAACTGCATTGTATGAAGCGTTTCCCCAGGGCAGGGCCAACCGCCACCAGGGATGCCATCACAAAAGGTTTTCAGTGTCTTTGGAAGGGTTTGCTGCTGAGCAGCTACTTGACAAACCATTCTTCTCTTCATCCACAAACACAGCTGTGATACAGGGACAAACAGGAAGCCAAGCAGTTGGTGTACAACCACCACTCCTGCTGCAAACTCAGAGCACCATTTTATGGATTTCCATTCTCCATCTTCTGGATTGCAAACCATACAGGCTTTTCAAAAGGCTGCAACAGTCCACCCTCTTTTCTTTTGTCTACAATAAACCTTCTTAGAAAGCAGCAGACAGTTAGAGGTCTACCCTCTATGCACAGGCAAGGTAAATGCATCCTACAGATGCACACCTAACCCTCTCTCCAGGGCCCCAGACACACAGTGACACTTCATTATCCCTCCCATTCTGCCCCAGCATCAAACCTGCATCTTGCTTGCTGTGTTTTAATCCCACAACTTCCTACCCTATCTTAGCCACAGCTAATCCCTCCCTTTTGGCAGCTGGCTGCCCAGAGGACAATTCTGTGTTTCACTGTTACACTATACAGAACGCAATGAATCTTTAATTAAATGGGCTTGATGAGGAAAGTCATTCAAATTAGGCTTCATCAGCAAGACAAAACCCCAGCTGTCTTTCTTAAAGGATATAATGAAATACAGTTTCAGCTACCTGGAATCCAATTTTAGCACTGCAGAACAACAGCTCATAAACCCAGCATTTGTTAGGTAAGCAGGGAATGGCTGGAAGTGTTTAAGATCTTAGACACTTTTCTATCAGGCACGTTCTAAGCCATGCAGCTTTTATGGCAATTCCTTCATAAACCAGGAGGTTCTAACAATCTAACAGGCTTAATGTAACCACAGGCAAGAGTGCAACTGGTTTCACAGGGGTTGTCATTTGAACATCCACTAAATTACAGAAAAATGGTGCAAGCACCCTGGAAAAGGCACCTCTGAGAAGCATACTGTAGCTCCACGGAAACAGAGTAAATAAAGCATGCATCCCCAAATGTGCTTCTCATCCCTTTAGGATGAAAGCAACACTGGGAGCTTCTCTTGTTTAATCTGCACGAAAGGATTCATGTGCTCGGTGCTGAATGACTCTTCACATTGACTTCAGTGGAAATAAGCTACCCTGGATTTCAGAAGAAAAAAAGCACTAACAGAAAGTTAATGAGGTACAAACCAGGTTATGAATGGACCAAAGAAAAAATTCTCCTAAAGCTATTTCCTGCCCTGCTGCGATTGAATACATGCCTTTTAAGGGCTCACCTTACCCACCCTCCCGCCTTTCTTTAAGCAATGCTTTATTGTATCCCAAGACTTTCTTCACTTTTCTAATCAGTTTCCATTGTGTCCTTTTTCTTTAAAGTCTCCCACTGTTACAGCTCCACCAGGAGCAATGATGCTGAAATCAGCAGCACAGACTGGCTACGGTCTTTTAAATAGTCTTGAAATGGAGCCAAGGTGGAAAAAGTCTACTGGTCAGGGGGGTTAAACTCTGGGGCTCTTACTGCAGCGCCTGCATCCCTGCTCCTGCCAAGGCAGCTCTGCACACAACAACATGGAAAATTTTAGAGCCGAGTCTAGCCTAGGGTAAGAAAAAATTCCTGACCTGCAAGTTTTAAGAAGGAAGTTATGAAGCAGGGGGCTGGATTTGGCCCCCTTCAAGCCAGAGGGAGACCTAAAGGCAGAGCACAGAGGCAGAGCAGTTCTGGCAGAGAAGCACTCAACCCATACAAGGAGTTTTCCTTATTTCCTCCTCCACTGGAAGAAGGAGGGTGATGCAAGTTTGCTTCATGTATTCACTTCTTGCTTTTATGATGAAAACAGAAAACCACCACCATGCTTCACACACATACTCTGCTATCACTTCCAATGAACCATTTTGCCTACCTTCAAATAATTCTCTCAACCACATTCCCACCTCACCAACTTCACGCTCACAACCAGCAAGGCTTTGAGCTGGCTGGCAATCTGATGAGACAGGCTCTCACAAGAATTTCCTGCTTCTGGTTCGGCCAGACATACTGCAACAACAGACACTCTCGCAGTATTCTGGCACCTCTACTCCTTGTTCAGGCCAAGACCCAGGAATGCAAGTGAAAAAAACACTTTTTAATTTTTAGAATTTTAAAATAGCTCTTCCCTCTGCTGCCGTGGGTGTCTGGTTGGCTTCCACACTCAAAGACTGCTTCCACTGAGATTAACTGAATTTGGAAACTACAGTGCTGAAAGTATGACCAAAAAATTTGCTTCCCAGAAAACAGTTTGGGACACCACCACAGTAGGGTGGTGGAGCAGTTTGCTCCAGAGAAGCAAATACTATGGAAAGAACAAACAACTGACCCTCCAAGTACACTGAATTAGGTTTTCCACGAGTCCTGGAATACTTCCAGTAAGCATTTCAGTAAAGATGACCTAGCTGGGGAAAACTGCATAGGAGCCTCAGGCAAGACCTACAGATCTGTCATGCATGTTCCTCAAAGTGCGACTCATGATGAACTGAGGAAGCCAATGTTTCCATACTTTCTGGTCTCTTCTGTTGAATTACCATGCAAGCCTGCCCTACAGCTGGATAAGGCCATTCCTCAGTGTGACTAATGTCTCACACTAAATACTTCAGACACTTGTAGGCTGCTACAGCTCACACCTGTACTTCAGAGAGCATTTTTCAAGGCATCACTGCTGGACCAATATAATTCCCACTGACAGATCAGCTTGGAAAAAAACCTTGCTGAAAATTCAGAATTTGGGTCACACACAGATGCACTCAAACAAATCCCTTCTTCTCATCCCAGGTCTCACCTCATAGTAGATAGTCTGGATGTATGCCCGTGCCACTGGCATGAAGTAAGGACCACAATGGACACTGTGGAAGGTTCCAGCTACTTTCAAGGGGGTGACCCTCAGATATTCTTCTAGTTTTTCACTGAAAATGCAGCTTCCTACAGACTGTGCTGATACAAGCAGCAGTCAAGATACTTTCAAGCATCTTTCCTACATCTGGCATGTTGATGGCATGCTCCTCTGCCTCACGCTTAGCTTTCTTACAGCAGCACAAGCAGGGGAAGTGGGGGCAAGAGCACTTTTTTGTGAAAAATGAAAATGCCACTCCTAGCATATAGGAAGCTCATATTTTTAGGATGGGTTTAGAAACAGAAACCCAGGCTTCCCAATATGAGAATCTATAGCTGATTTGGGCTCCTAAATCCTGCATAGGGCTCAGGAGGAAAGAGCCTGACTTTCAGAGGTGCTGAGCCTGTACTTGCCATTTAGGGCTCTGGCCATGGGTCAGAGGACAGGTACTATGGTGTGAGCCATTATTCAGGCATGTTAAAACACTTTAAAAACATTGTGTTGATGATCTCATCGACAGGAGTTATCACTTCTGCCTGTGTCTGTTACTGCCTTGCACCAGACAGGGCATGCAAGACAAGGAAAGCTGATGTTGACAGCAGTCATCTCCTTATCCTCAGCTGCTCTGGAGTACTTTCCCAAAAAGCTAAATGAGCACATCCATTTTCTCCTAGCTATAAAGGGGCAAACCTATAGAAAAATCTCATTACTAGAGCAGTCAACACATACAGGAGACATGTCAGATGCTTTATGTATCCACAGTGAAGTGACAGCTTTCTCAGCCCTGGAGAGCATGCAAAAAGCAAGGCGCAAAGATTATGCATTCCTTAAGGATCCACACTCCACGCGGATTTAGCTTGTTCTTAAAATTCATTGTAGGATATATTTAATATTGCTACATGCTCTATTTAATATTACTAAGGATGTGATTTCTATTGTGCTATTAACCACACACTTTCACAGGCACGACACTGCAGTCCAAAATCATCTAGTCAATACTTAAGGCTACGAAACACTTTAAAGCTACAGCCACATCTCAAATGTTACATTACCTCAGACTTTCCACTAGTGAAAAACATGACCATGAGACCAGCTCAGAGAGATGGTAAGTTAGCAGACACAAGGGAGGAAGGAGTTTAAGTGCTTTAAACTAATAAGACTGATTACAAGCTCTACATTAAGCACCGGCACATTACAGGATTGAGCCCCATCTACTTACACACTTGCGTCATAAGCACAAGCCTTACAGTTAAAAGACAAAGTCCCTTCTCTTGAAACCTAACACAACATATAGAATACACACCAATTGCCTGTTTTTATTCTTTCACTCATTCCTGGTCTGAAAGCATTCAATAAATCTACATCCAGCTTCCCCCCCATTCCAGATCAGGCAGTCAATGCTTGCACTTCTCTGACGGACACCTCTCTAGGATGCTTCCCATACCCCATGCCTCCTGCTAGCACCACAGCTGCAGTCCTTTCCAAGTGTTATCAGATTTAACATCACTGTCCATGTGTATTTTGTAGCACTAATAAAATTTAAGTGGGTTTTCAGTACTTTTCATACAACTCCCGAGAAGTCCAGTTTGTTACCAGTATAGCACTTCATAGCAGATGTAGGTGTGTGGTGAATCTGCTTTCAAGAATGCAAAACAAGGCACTATTTTTAGACATGGTTTCAGGGTTTATATAAATCTGGATAAGACCTTAGACACTGTATTATTAGCAGCCCCTGGTTTACATTCCATCCAGAGAAATGCAAACCCATCTCTTAAGAAATTTTAGGACTACTGTTGCATGTTAGAGGGCTGGCAGACCTTTAGAAGCTCCCATTAGGCTTCTGGTTTGTGTGCTGCAATCTTGTAGAGAGGGTAAGGAAACTAAGCAAAGTGGAAACTAGGTTAAATTCAGAAAAGCCTGGTGCAGAATTATAAGCAGTGCCTTTAGTCCTTGAGATGAAGCATGGACAGAGCACATTTTTACTGCACAAAAGCGTTTGGCTGTTTCTGGTGGCTGCTGACATCTGTGCCAAAGTTCCCCTAAGGATGGAGAAATGAGAAGGATAGTCAAGCTCAGGAAATATCAAAGTCAGGACATGAAGCAGTAAGCCCCAGGAGGGACAGCACATGCTTGCAGCTAGCAGAGGGGACAACCATGGGAGGATTTTCCCACCAGTACCACAAACCCCACTGCCTTAGTTCAGAGCCTGGATAGCAGCCACCTTTCTTCGTTTCACCTTCCCCTGCATTTACTTTTGCTGCTCTCAGGCCAACCAGAATGGCCAGGACACAGAGCCACTGCAATGGGGGCTGCAGGGGAGCCATGGCTCCAGCTACTGGGTCAGGCAAAACCATTGGGAGGGTTACTGCAGCCAAGTGACAGGCACCAAAACAGAGATGCAACACAAGAGCCCATCTTCCCTTCCCTGTAACACCTACAGGACCAAGGTTCTCACAACCCCGGTTTAATCAGGGCATCACTGATGTCATTGGTCCACACCAGGCTTCCACACAAGGGGCTGATGTTTGTGAAAACTTTGGAAACACAGAAAAATGCTCACCATCCAACCCTGGCCTCGCCAGCTCTAGTCCTGCTCCTGCAAAATCTCTCCAGTCAGCCCTCCACAATGCACAGCTGGTTTGGTGCCCTCCTGTCAGAAATGGCTTTTAGGCTGCTCATGGCATTATTTCAGATACAAGATGGATGTCACTCCTGGCAGCCTGCCATTCCTCAAACCCACCTAGAAATGGCTCAGCAGCTGCCATTTGCAGGCATAAAAAGACTGGCAGTTCTAGTCTGCAAATTTTTAGTGATTTGGTTATCTGTGAAGCCAGAGCATAAGGTCAGAAAAGAATGGCATCTTTTCCAAATGGCTCTTTGCACTCAGAAAATGAATACCTTTTTCCTATTACCAATGCCAGCGTTTTCAGGCTCATTTAATCTGTATCATGCTATTCAGGACAAACCTGTTGATCATTTCCACAGCACAAATTGGCAGACTATCAGCTGCCATCAGCTGTCCCACAACAAAACAGACCCTGAAGTCCACAGGAGACTGTTTTCCCCGGCACCTTTCTGCAAAGGCTCTTCTAGGACACCCTCTTCCATAACATTAAGCCTTTATGCCTGACTCTCAATATATTAAACCTCTATTTGCCAAGCATTCAGTGCTAGGCCTTTCTAAGAATCATTTTGCAAAGCTTGGATGGCAGTATGTTTTCACAGCTGATGTGGAAAAGCTAGAAACAACATTTCCCAATGAGAAATCTCTGCTTTACAAAGTGTGCACTGTTTCTCAGGGTTAATTTGACTTGCTAAGGGCTGGAGGGGCTGCAGGATTCTTTTATACTGTTGACATAAAATATCTCTGACTGTCTTCATGGTGGAATTGTTCCATTTTCTCCTATCTGTTCTAGGATGGATATCCTGAGGCAGGGAAGAAAAAAATAAATCATCTGACCTCAGAGCACCCATTGCTGGTGCTAGTGATGGCCCATCTTATGCCATTGAACACCCTGATTAAGACTGAACAGAAGTATTCCCTTGCCAGGTGGGAAGACAACATGGGCAAGATCTGTGTGAGGTTAAGACAGGGCATCTGCCTCCCAAACAGCCAGTCCTTGGAACAACTTGTGACCTTCAGGATCACAGCAAGTGACTCATTATGAGTCTGCTAAGCAGCTATCAGTATTACAGCTTATTCATAATACATGAAGAGCTTAAGTGGGTCACACAGACCTGTATATCCCGGCAGCCTGACTCCAACAGCGGCCGGTACTGGCAGCTTAAGGAAAGAATAACAGAAAGGAAAAGTATAGAGTGCTGCTGTCTCCAGTATATTTCCCCCAGATTATTGTAAGAGGCAGCACACATAATTCCAAAGCCAGCTATTGCATCTGGATCAAAAAGTTAAAACAGCTATTGATGGACCTCTCTTTCATAGCTGACATCCAGCTGTACTTCTGCCCTCCCAACAATTCTGTGACATCCTGGCAATGACTCTGACAGTTCAGTGGTGCACTGCATGACAAAGTACTTCCTTGTGCTGGAATTTGCTGCCCGGGTATTTCTCTGGATGTCATTAAGTTTCATAGTATCATTCCCAGTTCATTTGCTCTGTACAATTTGAGATAATGTAGAACTCTCCTGCTTCTCCCCTCCCCTACCCAAAATAACTTTGAGCTGAAGGCATTTATCTAATTAGTGACACTTCATCCAGGAACAGTCCTACACTGCAGCAAGGTCTTCTCATCCATCCACATCTTTTCTGCTTATTCTGCATTACCAAAATGGGTAACCAGAATCTCACACAGCATTCAGGTCCAGATGAATAACCAGTTTGGCCAAGTAAAAAAAATGGCCTTTCAGCAATATGGGAGGTATACAGTGCTCATCTAGAAGGGACTGTCCTAAGGCAGAGCTCTGTGGTTAAGGCAAGCTGGTTAGTTTATTGTGTGACAGTAAGATCACATTCCAAAATAAGATGAAGTTTGACAGAAACATTTGCTCTAAGTGCTATAAAAATAAGAGATTTCTGTATGGCAGTACAGAAGCTCCATTTCACATGGATTTGATTTTCACAATCGGACTTAGCAGCATCAGTGAAGACGTGGCATCCAGTACGGTGCATGAAGCGCTGACAAAGGCTCTCCCTCTGTAGCCAGTCAGGTCACTCCCCACCCCTTTCTCTGACAGCATGTCTCTCCTACACTGATTTCTGCCTTGACTACTTTTCCTGCATTGCTGGTGGTGGTGGGGCTACCCTTCCAGTCTCCTTCCTTGCAACCAGTTCAGATCAAAGGGATCAAGAATTATTGGACCAATAGCAGTAAGGCCAACAGCAGAGTAGTGTCTGCCTGATTTCTTTTAGAAATCTACACCAAAACCAGCTGTTCTCTGCACACATTTCAAACTGCTGCAGCCAGGAGGAATGTGGAAAAGGGTATGACAACCCTGTGCCTCCTTGTCTAACACCCTCTACTCCAAGAAAGCACCATAGTTAGAAGTTTCTGAATACACATGGCTACAGGAGTCACCCCTTGCAAAAAAACCTGGCAAACTTCATAGAAGACCTCAATCAGACCTTTCAACTGGAAAATACATGTATCCCATTCATATCATCCTCCATCAGTATCTATTGTTTCTATCAGTTCTATCATATTTGCTGCTCAAGAGTACTGCTCACTCCAGCTCCTGCTAGCATAGGCACAAGTATTTCCATCAGAGGCTTTTAGCAGGTTCAAACAGACATGAACTAGTGTATTAAACTTCAGTGAATACCTAGTGACCGGCAATAGCCATGCCACTGCTCCTCTGTAAAATGTCGGAAGAACCTGAGATTCATCAGTTTTATTTTAAACACAGTGATGACAGGCACACTCAGTACTTGGGTAGGTGAAATGCTCCAAAGTGTTTGTACTGTTTGCAAAATTAACTCCTATAGAACTGCTAAATGTCTCTACTTCTACACAGAGGCATGGTCTGTAGTTTACCACTAAACATCTGAATTCTTTTTAAAAACATAGCTTGCTATTTCTGGAGAGCAGGCCAAAAACTAGCTCCATCTCTAAAGCACTTGTCCATCTGGCCTGGGTTTGTCCATGTTTGCTGTCCTGCAGCTCAAAGGGCATCAACCACACTGAAACGCAGAGACACATTCACAAGCAGGATTCTTATCCTGCAAGATCACCCTTTCTGAGATACAGGATTCAGCTTCCTGACAGCTTTTACATTAAGCCGCAAAAAAGCAAAGAGAAATGCAAAATCAATCACAACACTGTCAGCAGTGTCCAATTATGTAGCAGTTTTGTTTTGCTTTGCTTCAGTGGCCAGCTGGGACTGAGCTGAGACAGATGATTTCATCTTGCCAGAGAACTTCAGTTGGCATCCAGAGATAGGCATGGATAGCCAGATCCTTTACTACTAACATACATACTAAACCCTCCAGAAACAAATTATTACAATTATTTTTTAAAGATGATGCCAAATACTGAATCTTTACTGACATGAAAATGGGTTCTGCGAATCTTGAACGAGTTGATTTTTATATACTTGTTTGGTTTTAATATTGACTCCAAGTGACAGAAAAATGGCACACTACAGTGTGGTGTAGGCGATCACTGGCCTTGGATGAGTGCAAGACCTGACTGGGTACATCTCAGCCATAAAACATTTAATTTATTTTTTTTCTGAAAGAAGAATTCCTAATACTGCTACCAAAGAGTCAGCAATAAAAGGTATTGTCACCTGATGCTGTGTGTGCATCATTTATCTTCACCCTAAAGTGTGACTGACCAGATCTGACACGCATCTAACTTGGTTAGAGATATGCTACTATATTAAATACCAAAAAAAGCAGATTTTTTTTTTCTAAATGATGAATGATCAGTAATTACTGACAGTAATTTCTTTCTTGGTATGAACATATTCTCTGCAGTCACAACTTCTGGTTGGCAAGCCTGCCATAAGCAATGACTTCTACATGGATGTCTTTATGTACTAGAGCAACTTATGGGTAATGAAGACTGTTTTGTATAAGTAACTTCTGTTCCAGGTCAGACATTTAATAATCAGGTCTACATTTTTGATCCAGCACTTTTTACCAGGAAACTTTTGACAAAGACAAAAAATCCTCTGAAAACTGAACAACACAAGCACAGACACTGCTTTCCCAGACTGAGCTGCTAAGCTCACAAAATATTCAGCATGAATGGATTATTGCAAGTTAAAACTTGCTATACAGTCACTTCCCACAGCATCCTCAGCAGAGGCAAGCTGAGCCTGCACCAGAGGCAGAGCACCTGCTCCAGAATCACTTTGGAATAACCAGTAACAGTGGTAGAAATTAAAGTCTGCATGTGTTTATTTTAATAAAAAATGCCAGTGCTAAGATCAGCCATGCTTGCTGAAGAGTTGTATGCCCTAGTCACTTCACCAAGAGGGACAATTGGAGATGAGTTTAAGTGCACAACCGGCCTTGGTGATCCCAGTGTGGTCTGGGGAGAAATCACAACAAACCAGAAGTTTTTGGCTCTGCCACATCTGTTTCCACATCAGAAGTAGGTATGTTTAACTTACAGACTGGGGCTCAGGTGAAGACATGGAACTGGGGATGAGTTTCCAAGGAGAAGCATGTAGAGGAGGGAAAAATGAAGATATTTGCTTCTGTGCATGTGTGTGTCCTGGCACAGTGCTGGGAGCTGCTACAGACTGTGCCATTGGTACAGCATGGAAAACCTCGCTGGGGGCTTTGCTCTCCACACCAGAGCATTTTGGAAGCCAACAGGCAGAAGCAGAGCACCCAGGAGTTCTTCTGCATCACATGCTCTGCTCCACCACTCTAGAGATGCTGTCAGATCTCATGATGAGCAAGACAGCACTGCAATCTACAGATCAACCCTGCCTTTGCAGAGTGTGTAGGGAGTTGCAGGCTTGTATGGAGCACAGGATTTAAAAAAAAAAAAACAATCAGGCAGACTACACTGGGGACATTATAAACCCACTTTTGAATCTCAAAACCAAAATTCCAGAAGTGACTGTGGTAAACTAGTTTTTGCAATGCTCTTAAGTAAGGTAGTTACAAAAAAGCCTCCAAAATAAACAAACAAAAAACCACAAAACAACAACTATTTAGGTTCAATTTGAAAGTGCAAGCACAAATTTCTTGGGGAAGGAACAGGGTAGCTCCAAGCCATATGCATAGGTCAGAGCAGCAGCAAAGGATCTTTTTACTTGGAGAACATGCTTATGGTTATTTGGAACCTTTAACCATTTACCATTTGCACTGAACCATAAGCTCAGCAAGAGCTATTTATCACAGCCAAAGGAACAGTGATTAACAAAGGACAGAAGCTGACATCAAGCTTGCACAATAATAATCAAGTGTCCACAACAGATTAAAAAACAGGCATTTAATTTGGATTCTGCCTTTTTTTAATCTTCTAGTCAGCAACTGGGATATTCCTGAGAGTCTTGACATCACAATTCAATAACAAGGTCTAAATATGGTTTCTATTAGAAAAGCATGAAACCCAAGCTGCTCCTAGACTGTCCTTAAAGACTGTTTTACAGTTCTATAGATAGAAACCAATTATAATGAATACAGTCCACTTATATTGATCTGACTAGAAGCTACTTTCTAACATTTTCATTAAATCTGGGATCACAGAAGCAAAATTGAAAATGAAAAAATACAGTTCTTGGCATAGCCAGTACATCCAAAGTGTCAGCCTTATTAACGTAGGGTCAGAGCTACATCAGCAATGAACTTTAAGACCAAAGAACCACCTGCCCAAACCAAAAGGCATTACTTAAACCGTGAAGCAGATGACTTTTGAAATAGTCTGCTTTAGGAGGCTAAAACATCCCTTCTCATGTATACTGATAATTACATAGGCTCCTGATAAAGGTCTACCTGATGCTACCTGAAGGATTGGGTTTTTTTAAACTTCTCAGTACTGTTTAAGAAACTTTTCTCCTCTACTGCATGCTTTTCAGTTAATTATACACTAATACAAAAAACCCACTAAAATTAAAACTACTGATATAATAAAACACTGAAGCAGATTCTGGTAAGAGTTACTTTGTTGCCTTCTGTAACCCATGATGGGCATCACCCATCATCCTGGAGAAAGTCTCCAAGTGACACTAACTTTGGAGAAGATCATTACATTTGAGTTTGCCAATCATAGGCTCAACGGACAACCAAATACCGCATCAAAACTCAGGTATACATCTTATCCAAAGTCTGGCTGATACTTCTCAACTTGTTTTCATTATGACAGAAAATAAAATGCTGGCAATCTCTTGCATGCTTTCACTCAAATTGTGAGGTTAGACTGAGAACATGATGAAAAAGATAGGTAAAAGGAGTACATATATGGCTCAGTACAGAACGGAAAAGGTACTAAAAAACCCAATCTAACAAGAGGGTGGAAAGGTACCTAGTGTCAACTCTAATTTCTGTCAGTCTTCATGTAAAGTGTTTGCCCATGTTTACTTACCTGCTGTTTCAAGTACTAAGCAATTACACTGTGGTAACCTCTGAGCCTTCTATCACAAGTTTTCTAGGCAGAACACCAAAGTTGGTCCAGGTCAGCAAGGATAAAGCAAAATAAGCGGCCAGTGAAAAGGGGTCAGTGAAAACATAAAAGACCATCACGGAAGAAACTTGTCTGACACTTAAAGAACCACTAATTACTTTAAATGGTAATAAAATATTTAATCTCTTGCTCCTCTAGTGACCAGCAAGAGCTAAGCCTCCATAGAAAGGAGACAGATCCCTGCCAGTGCCAGCTCAACTGGGGAGCAATGGTACCCACCCAGCAGAAAGCCACAGCCTCATTATGATTATTATCCATTATGGATTTTTCATGTGCGCAGAAAGGAAGTCCCAACAAGAAGTCTGAGGGCAACCAACAGACTTCAGAGCCTTGGGACAACTGGTTAAGGGATCAGGAGTACAAGTAGTATCCCCTTCTATCTTTGTAATTGCAGGGAGTGATGAGTGAAGAAATGGGAGAGCCAGCAGATCAATACCTGGCTCTGAGCCTGGTGCCACCAGCAGAATTTTTGGGTTTTGATAATGTGTAGGTTTACACAACAGCAGGACTGCTGAAGACACTTGTCTCTCTCCTTGCACAGGAGTTTGCAGGGCTCATTGAAAGAGCTTTAAACTAGATTTGAAGGGAAAAAGAGCTAAAAACCAGGCTCCCTAGAGATAAGCCTTGGCACTGGTGAGGCCACACCTCGAGTGCTGTGTCCAGTTCTGGGCCCCTCATGACAAGAAAGACATTGAGGTGCTGGAGGGAGTCCAGAGGACACTGGAGCTGGGGAAGGCTCTGGAGCACATGTCCCATGAGGAGCAGCTGAGGGAGCTGGGGAGGCTGAGCTTGGAGGAAGGGAGGCTCAGAGGGGACCTCATCACTCTACAAATACCTGAAACAGGGTTGTAGTGAGGTGGGCATCGGTTTCTTCTTACAGGTCACAAGGAATAGGACAATAGGAAAGGCCCTCAGCTTGCACCAGGGGAGGTTTAGATTGGATATTAGGGAAAATTTCTTCACTGAAAGGGTTGTCAAGATTTGGGCTGCCCAGGGAAGTAGTTGAATAAGCATCTCAGGAGGTATTTGAAGGATGCATAGATGGGGCACTTAGGGACATGGTTTAGTGGTGGACTCAGCAGTGCTGGCTTAACAGTTGGACTTTACAATCTTAAAGGTCTTTTCAAACCTAAACGATTCTATGATTCTAAACACAGGCTCAATTGTACTGGTATACACTAAAAAATAACCCCTCCCCCAACCTAATTAATTTCAGGAACCAGTAGAGCCTTAAATCTCTTTCTCCTGAGCCTAGTTTTTCTATTACTTTGGAAAAGACATAATTAACCTGCAGGACCATCTGTATCTAGAGAGAGAGTGGAGAAAGTGTCTTGCATTTTGCAGCAGCTATGCAGTATTACCTCACTGTATACAATACATAAATAACTTAGTAAATTCCTTTTTTTATTTTTAGAAACCTCCACCAACTGGCCTAAGAATTATCCCTGCAAGCAGTAGGCTGCAGCTGGGCCAGCAGGCCAGCATAGGGTGGAAGCTGTGGTTCACACACAGCCCTGCCAGGAGCTGTACAGGGTGGGAAGGGGTGGCAGCTGAGGGTGCTCAGCACTGAGGAGCAGGTTACCCGGCCCAGCATAGCTGGAAACTCTGCAGAAGCACTACTGTGGACAAAATCCTGCCACATAGCAAGCCAATTTGGGAAGAGGTACACAGAGATGTTGAAAAAGAAATTAGGTGGTTTCTCCAGTTCTTCTTGAGAGGATGGGATTTGACAAACATACTTGTTTGCTGCTCATCCTGTCCCTCACTGCTGAAAGACCAGCGATCCTACACCACATGAAAGCAGTCACAAGTATTCCCAGTGTGTCTTGGGGGAGCAGGGAGTAGCAATAGTCTTGGGTAGAAGTTTCCTCTTAACCAAGGAAACACACTGAGCTCTTTTGCAGCAGCTTCTGTAGTTTTCCCAGCACCAGCTAATTCTCCATTCCCCATGTGGCAGCTGAGAAGAGGCCAGGTCACTGTGGATGCATTTTGCTGAGCTTTTGGGTTTCCATCTGTCTGCATAAGCACAGAAATGCTGTTTTGTGCTATCCCAAGCACATTAAGACAACTTAGGCAGCAAGAGCAACGTGCTGATGAGGGCTCTTCACAGCAACTAACCCTGTTGTATTCAGAGGGTGACGTTGAGAGTTTATACTAGAGGTATAAACAATTGAGAACATAGTGCTGGAACAAAAGGTGCTGGAACTGGCAATCTGATCAGTGATCACAGCATTTCCACTGGACTTACTCAACTTCAGCATCAAGTGCACTGATGACTGCACACAGCTAAACAAAACACCAGCTTCTACATTTTAGCAGTCTACCTTGGCTTACTTCAAAAGCCTTTACCTTTCTGCCAAATTCAAAACTCTACAGAAACCATGAATTTTAAAATAAGTTCAGAAGCTGATAACACAGAAACATAATGCCTTGAAATAAGTCTGACTTGCAAACAAATCATTAAATGCATGACTAATTTTTCTACTTTACTAAAAAAATACTGGGCTCTTTCCCAGTGCCGCCTGAACATGACCAAATTTAATTCAATTCTTTTTTTCTCCTTACAATAACTTGGAGCAAGAACAGACATAACCCTAGATTTTATTTTGTTTTGTTCCAGACAGACAATCAGTAAAGAATCCAATGTTGCTGGAGGGATAAGCAATAGTATCTATAAAGCCTGAAAGCTCAATCAATGCTATTACAAACTACTACAGAAATTTGCCTACTGCATAGTGTTACCCTAATTGGTGACAAGCCTTCTTAATAAGGAGTCTAGTCAGTGAAAGAAAATGCTGTATCCTTCTTAAATACTGCATTATGGCTTTTCAGTAGCATGAAACAGAGGAGATGAAGATGGTACTGTTCAGTTCATGCACCTAGCAGACAGTTTCTCAGAAGGTACAACACACCTGAAACAGCACTGCTCCACCTGTGTATGCAACCAGACTACTGTCTTTGGGATGTACCTCAGTAACCACCTGCGCTCTTCAATTTTCACTGGTCTGATCAGGCTTCAGAGCCCAACCTACCACATGTCTCTCTGGCAGATTTCCTGGACACAAACCCTCCTTTTATTAAATATTTGCAGAAATGTTACCCTATGATCCTGTTTCCCTCGTCCTTTCCTTCCTCCACTGCTCTTGCTTCCTCCGTACCAAAACACATCTAACAATTAAGAGACCAGTAAGACAAGTCCAGCTGAGTCCTGCTGTAGAGGGAGGCTCAGGTCAGGACTGCACGATCAGGAGTTGGGCTTTACTGGGTTAAGCCAAGCATACGCCAACTATACTGCTAAAATATTCATGGGGTTGCACTTATGTTACATAAAAAGAATAAGAGATCACAGTTTGAGAAACCGGTGCTTACATAGACTGCAGCCACCCTCTTTCCCTGTCTGCCAGTACAAGTGACAGTGCACTACAACAGCCTTGGTTCACTTTCATAACAGGCTGACCAAGCCAACTGAGGTAGGATCCTTCCTTTCTTGGGGCAGCACTTTGCATTTGTCCCCGTTCAACCATGAGGTCTCTCCCCCCTTCTTCAGCCTGGTGAGGTTCCTCTGCACAGCCTAGACCTCAATGGTATTGCTTCTCACCCTTGCCCCAGTTTGGGGCCATTCACAGCTCAATAAAGATGCCACAATCTCCTCCAGGTCACCAATAAAGGCACTTGACAGGGCAGATGGTAGGACAGACCCTGCAGCAACATCACTTGCCACCAGACTCCAGCAACTATCTCAATGGGGAATTCAGCGACTGAACATAAACCTCAGGAACATATCATGGGAGGCTGCTAACAGACACTCACTGGGGTTAGCAGTAGGGTCAGAAGCAGGTGCTGGGCTCCCTCAACACGGCATGGCCCCATACCTAAGTGCCTGGACTTCCTGAGCACCTATGGCTGGTGCCTCCAGAACCAGAGCTGGAGAAAATAAGAGAAGGAGAGCTTTGGGTACAATAGGAAAGACCCTCTCAAGCAGCTACAAGAAGCAGCTCTTTCCAGGGGGGGCTCTATGAAAATGACATTATCATAGATGTTTGCCAAGATGTCCAAGGCAAACACCAATCCCTCCACCACGGCATGCAGAGCTCTGGGTAGGAATGTATCCATTCCTGCTTTCTAAAGCCATTGCCACATCACTGTTCTCCATATGACATCCTGGTCACTAACTACTCGATGCAGACACACCAGCTAAACACAAATGACAGTCACCATGCCAGCAAGGAGAGGATGCCTCCGAGGTGAGAGGGACCAGGAACAGGCAAGTAGCATCCTGCAGAAATGAGCACCTTCTCCCCCTTTCCACAAGACATTGCTGTAACGATGCTAACAGGAGGAAGAATTGTTGTAAATAAGAGTTAAATGTTCAGACAAGCACTACACTGCAGTGTCATGCATTGTCATAGCTTTAAAGGGTATTTGTTCAATTATTTTTCCTTTTTTACTTCACCGAAATCTCAAGGGAGGGATTGCTCCATCACTCAAGAACACTAATAATGTTCAAACTATGTCTGAAAGTTCTTTCCCTCCCCTTGGTTCATGACTCTGCCTGGTCAAGTCACTCATGGAAAGAAGTAAATCCATTCTCCTGAAGGGGAAATGGTACAAATGGCAGTAGGAATCACATAGCTACATACCACCATGTCATGGGAAGAACCAGTGAAAACTAACTTGGATTCTGGCTGAGAAAGAGCTGCTTCTGAGAGTAGCATTGCGGTAAACACTTTACACTGGTGCTGTCACCTTTAAGAGCATTCAGATGTGTTACAAAGAATAAATACACACGGTTATGCACAAGACGTACACGTGTACAAGATGTAGGCAGTATCTCAAATGTTACACTGCTGGGCAAAATTCAAGTAAACTTTGCAACTGGTAAGAGAAAGGCACCATGTAAAAAACACTAAAACTAAGTGCAGCAACTCAGCCATTGCTCTCAATGGCCAAGAGGAACTCTTGCTGTACTAGAGCAAGTGGCCTGTCCCACAGGGCACGACAGCACATGCCTGTGGACCTCAGGACACACTACGGTACCAAAGACAGGAACTGAAAGAGACACAGGGAGGGTTATGTTAAAAGATGCTTACAGGAAGGCAGGCTGCTGTTGCTCATTGAGAAAGAGATAACTGAGTGGCACTTCAATGCACACGCTGCCTTATGAACTATTTTAATGACTTCAGCCCATTCATAAACAAGTCCTAAGAAGATCTAAAGTAAGGCTCCTGTGAATGTGCATCCTTCACACCTCTCTCCAATGAGATGGCCTGCGTCCCCCATACATGCAGGGTGCCCGCAGTGATTACACAGGGACAGCAGCATAAGGTTCAAGGGCATTAAGGCTGATACCGAGTACGCCAAAGCATAGGCCAGCTCTTGTGCACAGGCCAGTAGATACAGTTATCGCAGGTACCGGTGATGCACTGCCTCGAGCCGAGCTCGGGTTGAACATGAACTGAAAATGGTGTTTGTGGACTGAGCAGCGCTGCACCGTGAACACGAACCTGCAGAACCAGGCAGCGATCCCGCCGGACCGCTGGGCAAGCTGACACGGAGCGAGAGCCCGCACGCCCCAGAATGGATGAGTCATAGTTTACACTGCCCATCCACTTGTCTTCAGGAGCAGAGCACCGCTCTCCAGTCACCCCAGCACAGCGGGGCTCCGCCGCACAGCGGGCTCGGCTGGGCTGGAGCCCCTGCGCGGGGCCGCTCCCGCCGAGCAGGGCTGCAGCTCCGAGCGCGATCCTCGCCACCCCGCTCCGCCGCTCCCGCCGGGGGCCGGGCCGGGCCCGGGGACACGCCCGACGGCGCGGCCGCCCCGAGCTCACCTGCGCGGGCATCGCTCCCCGACCCGCCCCGCTCCGCTCCGC